>JYFJ02005740.1:0-23119 GCA_000934665.2 Catajapyx aquilonaris
CCCCCCCCCCCCCAGAAAAAATTCCTGGACCCGCCACTGTTAGGACTAATGGGAGGTCAAGGAGGATTCGACTGTAGTTTGTCAGTTACATTCACCTAGGCTTGCGTAACCTTGAACAACAAAAAAATTTCTGACAGAGCATGGAATCGCCAGGCTCATTAGTCAATTCCCTCAATGTTGTTATTGACTTTTTAAAACAAAGTTAAGATTTTTAACGTAGATCTTTCTGACATAATTGCTTCGGTTCACTCTGATTTGACTTGACATTATACCTTAGGTACAGATTTTGAGAGTGGGAAGGAGCCAAAACATATAAGGCTATCTGGATGTTAGAAGATACACAGATGGGGCTGATGGAGATAGAAACGAAGGGGAAAAGAAGAAATACTGGATTTTTATTTATATCTTTGACTAGATAATATCAGATAATATGGAATGGCGACAGTCATCACAACACAATACTGCTTACATACTTTTCTACAGAATTCATCTGGTTATATAAAACTTGAAACAATCTTGCACACTAAAAATTATCATCATAGGTTGCTGCAAAATCAATAATGGAAGGGTGCCTTTGAAAAATGGGTGGTACCAGAAATGCATTCTCGGATGTCCATCTACTATACTGATCTATACTTACCATACTAAATGTAACTTCTTATTGTCATTTGACTTCTAACTTTGAAGAAGCCCCGCCCCTAACTTATTCGAAGGGTGCATTCAGGTATTGGTTTACTGAATAGGTGAGCTAGGGTGACGTTATAAAATCAACAACACGGCCGCATAGACCTTACTAGTAAGGTCTATGCACGGCTGAAAATCGAAAGTGTTTTGTGACCCATCAATATCCGTTTTCGCTGCCAATCTGCTGGCTCTGTGCCATTCTTGACCTGGGGTCAAAGCCGTGCCTCATCAGGGTTGCCCATAGCAGGCTGCGGCTGGTACGAGCAGCAGGAACACAATGGGGTCCTAGCCTACATTTGGCAAACCCATGTAAAAAATTGTAATTATTTTTAAATGAATTTTGGTGCTTTTTGTTTGAAGAAATAAATATTAGTTGTTGAGCTATGATCAATCTAAGTTCGAAGATCATAATTATACGGTACGGTATCGTATTGCCCTCTGACATCACTGCTGTCCAAAAATCAACAAAAGATCAGGAATGCACCCGGCGTGCACCCGGGTTGCTTTGTTCCTTTGTTTGTTGCCTAACAACGGAATCGAACGACCGCAAGTAAAGCTGAATAGAACGGAACTGCCATTAAATAAGCCGAATTGAACGACCGCGAGGCAACGACCTGCTGACGTCACTGTTGTCCGAGCCCCCCNCCCCCCCAATTTGCTAGTGACTTTTAAACCCCCGATAATTAACCGAGGAATGACATTTTGGTGCCGAAAAGTGGTACAATGAATGTTTATAAGTATGGTTGAGCTATTCGTGTACAAATTACCCAAATCCCAGGCCAAGGCTAGGACCCCATTACATATTTCCTTTCTCCGTGTTATTTACCAATCTCCCGTGGCAACAAGAACAATATATTGATGTTTTCAAAACGAACCCCATTAGGAATATCTCAGAAGAAAAAACTTCAAAGTGGCCAGAAGCATGGTGGAACATAACTCGTATTTATACCGTATTAATACCGTATTACCTCTCATAAAGCGGCATGCCGGTGTAGTCGAGGTCGACCAGTTTTTAGAAATAATGCATGATCTGGTGGCTATACCAGCATCGCAGCATGCCAGTGTAAGGCGAGGTTTTCACATAAGTTACATTATCCTTTCCGAACGTGAATTTCGATTTTCAGGCATCCATATATTGTTTTCAATAATTTCAGTGTCTGGCAATAATATCTGTTTAAACAGTATGTTGCAGCAGGTGGTTCCCCTGTCAAACCCCCTCACGATGGGATGACTCACACACTCTAGATTTTTTAAAATATACACTGTGTAACAGAACTTGCATATTCTCACAACATGTACACCCGCCCATTTTCATTGTATCATTATTTAGTTCGGTACCAGGGAGTTGCCTCCTTGCCAGCAAAGTAGACGGACGCGTGATGAGGGGCGCTCTCCCTCAAGGCCGTACATTACCATTCAAATCCGATAAAATGGGGGTGTCCAAGGAAGATATGGTTGATCTGTTGCAAATCTTGGAGAAGAAGCTGGATACCAAGATTCATGGGGCAATTGAGTCGGTAGCCGAGAAGTTAACAATAACAGAGCTCACGAAGATACTGGACAAGAAGACGGAAGAGCAAAACGAAAATGTGAACAAGCTCCATTCCATGGTGTCGGACCTTGCGAACCAGCTCGAATTTTCGACTTCCAAGATTCTGGCACTTGAATCCAGAACTGTCGACATGGGGGCAATTCCACGTGAACGTGATCACCTTTTTCACGAAAAAATTTGCCAGTCGATGAGTGTGAGATATGTTTGAGTCCATGTCAAGTTATGACCTTTCCCATAAGGATTTGGTCTGCCGATGCGTGGTTGCCTATCTACAGGAGCTAATTGCACTTGGATCACGGTTAGAGGCGCCCCCCTATTACATTTACATGACAACGTAAATGCATGATGTAATACATGTTTCATGTGTGAAATTGTCTCCTCTTTCTGACAAAAATAGTCACTTTCCGATAGCTGTGCAAATTCATGTCAAAATGCGACATTTTTGCAAACAAATGACATTTTCAAAAAGAGAGCCAAAGTCAAATGGCATTATATTGATATCAAAATACACCTCACAGTGTCCTCTATCAGTGGTACAAGCGGAATTTTGGAATACGAACTGGTTCCGGAGCTATAGGTACTGACGTGGAGAGGTGCAGGAGTGCAATTCCATTATAGTCTACAGGGTGCGGAAATTGAATCTACCTTCGCTTTGGGAAGTGATAGAGGGGTTCCAGGCGATCACTTTGAGTATATGCAACATGGGTCTCAGACGCATAATGACCGAGATAATGTGCTTTACACACAAGGTATAAAATATCCTGGCACGTATGCGTCCCTCCACGCGACCTTACCTTTTTAATTTAAATTTAAGGTTTTACCAGGTAATTTAATTTCAATTTACGATCCTGGTAGGAGTAGCAGGGAATGGCCTAGGCGATGGAAGTGTCGTAAGCAGTATCCGAAACGTATAATCTGGGATAATGCACTTTTATTTCATGATAATTATCTCGGTAACTATGATTCGGAGACCCACGATTCATATATTTAAAATGATCGTTTGGAAGCCCCCTACCATCCCCCAAAGCGAAGGTAGATTAAATTTTCCGCACCCTGTATGGTACAAGTCTCAACAGTGAATGTTCATTTGGACTGTGACTAGGAACGAATAGACAATATTGTCTATTCGTTCCTAGTCACAGTCCAACTAAGTAAACACTTGGAGTGCTCAAATGTCCAGCCGTGTCCAGCACAGTACAACGAATTATTTTACGACCCTGCCGGGGCGCGTTCTATAACATCATTTTTGCGTTCATTTCACTTCGCGTGAAGTCAACATTTTCGAGGCAAACAGTGACGTCACTATTTGCCTACGAAAAAACGCCAATATCTCCGGAACTGAAACTGCTATCTTAAAACGGAATACGCCAAAAAAATCCAAAAAATATGGGCGAATTTATTATGTAGTTTCCAAAATGAAGGCTAGTTCCCCATTAACTTAATTATGATTACACAAATGGAGCTTTCAACGTTTCAAATATATCATGAGATAGACAAAGATTTGCACTATCCAGGGTTCACAGGGGGATTTTTTTTTGGCCTCAGGGAAGTGTCAGAAAAAAATTCACTTGGCGGAGTAACGTCGGCAACTAGTTAAAAAAAAAACGACACTTTTCCCCCTTCTTTTTGCGATAAAAAATTCGAGACTGATGATAGGAAAACAACTCGCATATAATATGTAACATGGACTTAAACGAGCTTTCAAAAGATATATAACTTAATTTTTTTAAATCATCTGCCTGGAAGTTGTTTAGAGTCAAACACAGGGGTCTATGTTAAATAAACGGATAGTAGTGACATTGACAAATTGACAAATATCTTATTCTGACTATTACTGAGCTTTTACTTGATGTTCACTGAACAATATTGTTGTATTGAACACTGAACATTCTGGATATTGACTGGGGCATTCATGAATATTCAATGAACATTATTTTGAGGGGTCCGGTGGAAAAACATGACAACCCTCACTTTTGTCATTTCTGACCTGAACACCTAGCAACTATGTAAAAGACATGACAAACAGTTTGGTATACTATAAGTTCACGTATCATGCATGAGACGGCAACACATACTAGATCAAAACCCACATTCCCTATGATTTGTGAAGAGAATGCAAACTTCAATTTGCTCTCTTAAAAAATTACACTTTTGTGGGTTGTCAAGTTTTTCCACTGCACCCCTCACTTGTGTGTTACTAGGTTTGCCTATGGGCTAAAGCATAAAGCAATTCCTTCGTTACAAAAAATTATTTCCAATTTTCTTGCATGTATGTGTGATCATCCTGTGGTGGGAACAATATATTGAAAATTTACTTTTACCCACTACTTCTCTCAGTTTCCCACACCTTTTTGTCACCAAGTGGTTTTCAAGAATAAATATACTTCATGCCCATGTTTCAGGAATGAGTTGTTTAGTGTCCTTCTGTGACACTAACATGGAAATCACCCTTTACTATATCAGCTGGCTGGAGCAAGATCAGGGCTGTGGATGGGTCAGTCAACTGGAAACTGGCAGGGTCCATGGCATCTAGGTCAACATCAGTGGCATCATCAGGCGGCTTATCCAGATATGCTTCATCAGTCGGCATCAAGTTCAGGACTAGAGAGGAACCAATTGACGAGCTCTCAGTTTGGGACAACACCACATTTGGCTTGGCTGTTCTACGCTGTGTCCCATGGGCGGTGTGAATGCGGCAGTGCTTTTTCAGATTGCTTGTGTCCGAAAAACAGCGGCCACATTCATTGCACTGGAATGGGCAGAATGAGTAACACTTCAATTTGTATTCTGAGAGCATAGGAGTTATTCTGCAATTTTGCACTGGAGGCTTGGCAGTTGGACAAATGTACCTCCATTTGAATGCCCTAATAATGAATGCTGCCTGCATCTGGCTCCTACTTCCCACAAACATCCAGTGACCAAATCACACTAGAACCTACCATAGAGTGAGTGACTGTGAGTTATTGTTTGCAGACACAGATCTGGGGTAAGAACAATGGTAGCAACAACTATCTTGTTCAAAATTTCAGTAGTAATTGCAGAACCATGGTTTAAAATCTTAAAATCTTTAAAATCAGAGGGAAGTGCCTATTAATGTTTTGATCTATGGTGACAGCCAAAGGATCCCTCACAGGTTCATTTCCATGTTACTAAAAAAAATTTGTAATGTTCTTCACCCCTTCTGTACCAGATAGGCCCTAACCATGTAGATTTCAGCCTACGCCCACTCCGAAGATACGGACAAGATATTTTACCAATAATAACAGATACTTATCTGGGAAAACACTATGAATGTGTCTGGAACAATTTTACTAGTCTAGAAGTCCGTAAATTAATTTCCAAAAAAGGGCTATGAAAACTCTAAATTAGAGTACTGCCAGCCAACTGTTAGGCTGATTTAATTGTGAAATGCATGAAAATATACTGAATAACAACCTTGAGAACCATGCCATGCGAATTTGCTGAAATAGCAGTACTTTGCGAGAAATAAATTATTATGGTACTTATTTCAGGTTTCCTGGCACTCCAGAAAACTCCCAAACTGCTTGGACTACCATATGAGATGAATTTGCTTGAAATCGTGGTACTTCGCGAGAAGCAAATATTTGGGCGTTTTCCTAAGTAACAGGAAACCGCAAATAAGTATTAATTTATTTCTTGCAAAGTACGGTGATTTCATCAAATTCGTCTGGCATGGTTCTCAAGGTTGTTGTTCCGCATATTTTCATGCATTTCTCAATTAAATCAGCCGAACAGTTGGTTGGCAGTACCCTAATTTCGAATTTTTATAGCCCTTTTTTGGAAATTAATTTAGGGACTTCAAGACGAGTAAAATTGTTCCAGACACATTCAGTGTTTTCCCAGATATGGTAAGTATGGCTGTTATTATTGGCAAAATATCTTGTCCGAATCTTCGGAGTAGGTGTAAGCTGAAATCTACGTGGTTCGGGCCTATCTGGTAGTGAAGGGGTTAATAATATCCTCCTGAGACCTGGTGTCGACGTATGTCGGCATCAGCAAATAAATTTTTTGGCGCCAACTAGTGATGCCAACAGAACTGTAATCTGTTGGTATCTCATGATTACAATCTGGCCTCAATAGGTGTATCCACCTAGTGTTGAATATCTGACTTTGGCCGCGAAAATTGAACCACTTATGAAAATGGCGGATTCCGCTGCTGAAGCTAGGTGCTCATATGATAAGTTTTATATTTTTACTCATATTTAGAGGGCGATTTTTGCAATGCAGTGAATGTCCTGGGATTCTCAAGGTATGTGTATTAGGAAATACGAAAAGATGTGTCTGTAACAATCTTTGTTGCTGTAGAGAACTGGTAATTTTCTTTTCTTCCTGAGACCAAATGCCCATTTAAATGGACATCCGAAATTATTATTTTTAGCTGAATGGGCTGTGGCATTTCTTTAAAGGGACACTGCACTCAAAAAACAAGTTTGCCTCTAAAAATCGGGCAAAAAACCTGAATCCGACTGTACAATTCGTTTTTCGCTACGCGGAACGGTAATCCCAGGGCGAGGTGTCAAAGTGTGTCGTCTGCTAATGAGCGGCGCCGCCACGCGGGGAACAGGGGAACAGGAAGGCTGCACCGCTCTGGGATGGGCCTAAGCGCGCGGGCAGGTGGGAGCAGCCCTCCAGTTCTCAAGGGCCCGAGGGCGGATGGCCAGCAGCTTCTAGCGCACTATTTGAATTTCTCCACTTTGACCCTTCGCCTTGGGATTACCGTTCCGCGTAGCGAAAAACGGATTGCACCTTCGGATTCAGGATTTTTTGCCCGATTTTTAGAGCCAAACCTGTTTTTTGAGTGGAGTGTCCCTTTCAGTGCCTGTACCTGTACACCCATAAGGAAGTGTGCTTTGCATTATACAGTTCAGTTTTAAAATCTAGAATAGCAAGGTACCATACTAGGGGGTAAGAAGGGTAGGAAGGGAAGGAGCAAGCCCCATGCCTGGAGTGGTGGTGTTCAAAAATAATTTCATTTATCTTTAATTGTCTTCTGAGAGGAATTGCTACCACGAATTCCACAAATGAATTTTAAAAACATTGTTTTGAGGATAGAGCACTATGTTAGTGATCCATTAAGTGGTATTTAAATTTTCTGCTTTCATCAGTTCTGCTTTTGTAGCAGCCAATTGCGTCCTAATGCTCTCATTGGTTGTTTGTCACTATTTTTGTAGATATTTTAAAACTTAAAAATTTTTCTCGTTTCTTATTGGGAAAATGTTCAGAAAATGCAATAGGAACTGACATTGCGTTAAAAATTCTTCTCGGGTCTCAGGAGGATATCAGAAGCAAAAGTGAAATTCAGTTTTTTCCTACCGATAGCCTGAGCTATAAGCCCCCGCAACATTATTTTAGTACGGTATCAGATGCATTCCAAAAAATTTGACAAGGATCAAAATTATGGAAATCTACCTCGGGTATTGTGGCATGCTGGCCACCCCCGGGTTATATCGGCATGCTGGTCAACCTCGTTTTATACCAGCGTGCAGTTTAAGTGAGGTAATGCGGTATTTTGATAACAGCTAAGAGGGACTGTGCAAAAGTAACTGGTTAATAATCCATTTAGTGCTTATAAATTGCTAACCACTGAGGACAATTCAAATAATGAACACCGTATAACTATCACAAAGTGAAACAAATTTTGGAACTTATTCAATGACCCTTGTATGATCCCCAGACTATCCTACCCCAGCCTTACGGAGACCTCTGTGAGCTTGGTTGCTCTCCCCCACCCAGCTGTTTCCCAAGGTGGTTTGGGTGAAAGACTCTTTGTACCACAGCAGGATTGGCAGGATCCAGAGCACTTTCGTAGCTACTCATCTGCCAGTGCTCCAGATCCAGTGCTCTTTGCATTGCAGCTGGGTCTGAAGCAGTTCGCAGAGTCATCCGCCCAAACTGCCTTGGGGACTCTGGCGTTACAGCAGCGCCAAATCTGCCAAATCGAAGAGCAACTAAGGTCACGCAATGGGGGGAGTATTGGGACTGGTATATTATAAGACCATGGTCTAGATTATGACATGATTTCTGATTGCAACTCACCTTAAATGGCTTCTCCCTTGTGTGAACCCTGGAGTGCCGGAAGAGCCCATTCTTTGTCACAAACTCTTTGTCACATATGCGACACTTCTCAGGTTTCTTTCCCACATGTCGTAACAAGTGTGCCTCCAGATTCTCCTTGTACCGGAATCCTTTGGAGCACACATTGCACTGGAAAGTTGTTGAATCTAGATGTACCCGGGAATGACTACGAAGTTGAGCAGATGTTACAAACACCCTCTTGCAAATGGAGCATTCAAAGGGTTTCTCTCCAGTGTGGGTACGGAGGTGGTCAGAGAGGTGGTGGGCTTGGCGGAACCTATGCCCACACTCGCTGCAGGCATGTGTACGAGAGGTGTCTGTGTGGATGCGGACATGGTTGCTCAGGCCAGGTCGTGTAGAAAACCTCTTCCCACAAAACTCGCAACAGTATCTGCAAGAGTAAAAGTCACTAAAGCCCAGGAAAATAGCCAAAACATATCTTTACAACACACTTCAATGTGAAGTATGGATTGCAACGATGAGGGTTAAGCCATGTGTCACAGAGAGCCAGTTGCATGATCAATAGTAAACACGCAGAAAGTGATGTGAATGACTGCTTTTTCTGGGTTTACCATTAATCACACACTCCTAAAACCGCAGCTCAAATCAGGTCTGGTGAGACAGGGTTTAAACCACCTCTGATGCAGGTTTGAAAAGTGACTCAGCCCTTTTTAACCGTATGTCTCCCGAGGTTGTATCATATTATATTACAACCACATAAAAATAATTTTTTTCAAATTCACTGGTATAACCCCGATGGAAATTTCTTTCACCATAGCCTTAGGTAACTCTTCTAGTTTCTAAGGGAGGCATGGTGGTCTGGTGGTTACGCCACTGGCCAGCCAAGCCAGAGGCCGGGGTTCAAATCCCGTCCCCGTCATCTCTGCTTGGCCGGGTCTTTTTCCGCTTTTCACCTGACATGCCGGGGTAGAATTGCACTCCCTATTCTGCCCAGGGCCAGGAGAAAAGGTCTGGTGTATTTCAGCAAGTCAGAAATGACTATAATTACAGTGCCCTCCCTCGGGAACCTCCCCCTTCCCCCCTAAAAGGGCTCCACCCTATCACAGGGTATTAATAATAATAATAATTATTATTATTATGATGATGATGATGATGATTATTATTATTATTATCTCTTCTAGTTTCTATGTTCATGAGTATTTACACCACCCAAGTGATATTTTTAATCACATGATGTCATAAGGCAAAGGTCTCTTCATTGTAAACAAACACTAGTGCACGAATTTAAATAGACACAGCTACCTCCCACATATAATACAATACCTCGGACATGAGCAATGGCCAAGTTACAGCAAGAGAAATTCCATTAAATTTTTTTGATGATTATCTGTTTAAGCAGTGGACGTGCAGCTGAAAACCATTTAAAAATTCCCGAAATTCTGCGACTTACTTTTCGCCGGGGAAAAAATCATAATGATCTGTCAAGGGGAGGCTAACTCCCCCAGCGCCATTTCGGCCGTAAAAAGTGTCCTCGCTCCTGATTGGCCGGGCCGAGTGCCACCTGAGCCACCTTTTTTGCACCTGGTGGCTCACATTACCTACTTTTAAACTGGACCTTTAAAATTTTTTAAACGGACACTTAATGTTTTCATAATATTTATCAGAGGGAGTGGGCAATCATGTAGCATTATTTTGGATTATCATGAGGGGTGGAAGCCACCTAAAAAAAATTGCGTAGATGTCACAATAGGATGACGTCACCGTCTCCTGGGGTTGACGCCTTCTCTCGAGATGCAGCATAGGTTGGTAGGTCTCGCACGGTTCAGCCCCATCTTGTGCATGAATCGAGAGCGAAACCAATGGTCCAGTGATTTTCACCTAGGGCGCTATTTTTTAATCCCCACCCAAAATGTGCAGAATCCAGCGGCAAACATAGGGTTAAACTTCCAGCTGAGGTCAAACCAGATTAAACCATGGCCTTATCAATCTTAATAATAATGGATACCCTGTGATAGGCCCCTTGGGCCTCTTAGGGGATCATCTTTTGAATAACCGGCTTTAATCATTTGCCTGTAATGTGATGGATTTTGATAGCGGGAGGAAACGGAAGAACCCCGAGAAAACCCACGCGAACACGGAGATAACCCATCGAAACTCTATCCACATAAGTATTCTCCGTCCGACCCGGGGATCGAACTCGGGACCTTAGAGGTGGAAGGCTGCGGCGCTAACCACTCGGCCACCGTGTCGCCCTGGCCTTATCAATCAACTCCTAAGGGCCAGTTGCACCATCCCAGATTTCACTCAGAGCCCGATGTTTTAGCCCTCAAAACCATAGTGTTACACCAGCATGAATTTCAGCAAACTTGGTATTCCAATATCCGAGTTTCGTATACCATCCCATTTTCCAGGGGTTCAGTCCCAAACCCGAGATACACAATGTGGTGGTCCACATAAGGATATCTGCAATTATATATGTTATAAAACTAATACTTTAAATAATAACTGTCTTACCTCCCTTAAAGCGGCATGCTGGTGTCGTCGAGGTCGCCCAGTTTTTAGAAATGCACGATCTGGTGGCTATACCAGCATGCTGGTCTAAGCGAGGTATTCTGGTATAAGGTGATGTTTTATTACGTACAGCATTATCACTATTGTAGTGCCTCACAATGAGGCGTAAGAGACACCACAAAATAACCCACGGAAACACACCAGGGGAAAGGGGAAAACAACCACTGTGGACTCTATTCAGGACAAGAGGTACAACACATCCGTCCAGGAGGACAATAGAACAAGAACTGATCCATTCCAAAACATCAACAACGTCAGCATCCTGGCAACCAGGGCAACAGACAACAACCTGGTTGCCAGGACACTACACTATGTGAAAATTATTACTACTAAAATGAATGAATTACACAGGCATGCGATGAAATTTTTTCTTGAAAGTGAGAGGTGTTTGTTATGTATTTTGTAATGCTGATTTCGGGGAAAATACGCAAAATCTTCTATCACCCACAGTTTTGAGATATATCGTTTTAAAACTTTGAACGATTTACTAGGGGTCTTTCCGAATCAAGTGGGCCTAAATGTTGCTGGACCGTCTCGGATCTTGGTCAAAATAATCGCAGATGTACTCAACTATTCGTTAATGGTGCTTATAAAATTTACGACATATTGCGCAATACCATGACGGGGAAAAAAATCGCAAAAATCTGGAATTGACTGAAAATGAGGCCTTTTTGGGAGAATTTTTTTCGGTTAGTGGAAGTGATCAGAACCCAATGAACATATACGAGGGCATATCAAAAAGTTTTGGCCCTGAGACACTACCAAAAAGCAGAGGAGGATTATTTTATTTTCACTTCTCTACATAGTCCCCTCACACTACCACACACTTGCACCAGCGGTGCTACAGCCTTCGGATACCATGGAGGAAGAAGTTCTTGTCGACCCCTCCCAACCACTCATCCACAGCCGCCAAAGTGTAGTCCACGAACTCTTTCCTTTGGGCTTTCGTCTCCAGGTCATAATGTTGAATCCAGCTTTCATCCTGGGTGACATACCGAGCAAGGAAGTCATCAGGGTTTGCGAGGAAGAGGGCAAGGGCAGCCTCGGAAAGAGTCACACGTGAGCGCTTCTGGTCTGGCGTGGGCACCCATCTCACACAAACCTTGTGGAATCCCAACGTGTCGGTCAGGATGTTGTGGACCGACCCATATGAGATGCCCACAGCGGTGGCCAATTCGTGGACAGTGATCCGACAATCTGCCAACATCAGGTCGTGGACTTTCCACTGTTGTCGGCGTTGTTGGGCGCCCAGAGAGGGGGTTGTCTTCAAGTCACTCTCTTCCCAGTTTGAAGTCGCGAACCCAGTTCTTGACTGTGGTGTATGGTGGAGCATCATCACCCACCGTTTCTAGCATGTCTTCGTAAATCTCCTTTGCCGACATCCCCTTCTTTATGGGGTACTTGATAACAGAGCGATACTCAATTTTCTCCATTGTCAGCAGCGTCCAACACCTTGCTGTCTTCTCGGAGCTGTAACTTTGCAATGAATTATGCAATCGCATTGACACTTGCACCTGGCACTAGTAGTAGATGTGCCTACTATATGTTGGCAGCACAGTCCAAGGGGATGTGTCCATCTGTCTCAGGGCCAAAACTTTTTGATATGCCCTCGTACATCAAAAGACAGAGAAACACCAGGAGAATGCGTCTCTGGAATTAGTTTTCCTCTCAAATGCAAAAATTAAAATTTTATAGCATTTCATTGGTCACTTTCTCAGTCACATGCCCAAGAATATAATTATAGTGACCTCAACAATATTAGTGATGTGTTTGGGTTACATCAGTCATATTTGGTGACACTAGTTATGACTGACACAAGGTTCAGTATGTTAAGTTTGAGGCCTTGGTCATGCATGGTTCGCGAGAAAATAATAGATAATAATGTATATTATAATGTATATCACAGGCCTGCGATGAAAGTTTTTTCTTCAAAGTGAGAAGTGTTTCTTATACAGGGTGTAACAAGACCCCATGCAGAAATGTTAAAGGTGGGTAGGGGACCCCAAAACAAACATTTTTGACCAATGAACCCACCCTCTAAAAAAATCACAAATTCACTTAAATCGATTACTGCGGTTAGTGTCTGTTAGTAACAGTTATGTGATTCCTGTTACTCTACAGGAGCGTTGTCATGGTAGTGTTGACAATTTAGTACAGTACTAGTAGTAGGCTGTGTGTACAAGTGGCTGGAGGACACTTTGAGCAGCTCCTTCGATTGCAGGTTAGGTCCAATAAAGGTGGTGGTGGTTTCATGTCAGCGTTCATTGATTTGTGGTGGTGACGACCTTTTACAGTACTGTACTTAATTGTCAACACTACCATGACAATGCTACTGTAGAGTAGCAACAACCACATAACTGTTACTACAGGCACTAACCAGTTATCGATTTAAGGCTGGGTTCACACTAGGCGTTTTTGTCGTCGGCGACTTTGTTGCCGCGTTTTCGTCGCTGACGCCTCACGAGGTTCACACTAGGCGTTTTCTCCCGCGACAAAAACGCTGCGACAAGTGCGAACGCAGATCACGCTCAGCACACCAGAAGATGCCAGAGAAGATGGACGTGCTCGAGTTGGTCTGCATTGCTGTCGCTGCGCGCCCCAAGAAAAGAAAAGGAAGGGAGCGAGAACATTGGGCCTTCCTCTTGGCTTCACGATCGCCGTATACCTTTTCATCTGTCTTCCAAAGTACTATCCTTTCTTGCACGGAAAGTATCATCCTCTCCGTGTCGAACATCTTGCCGGTATGCTTCCCCTGATGCAACCCGAGTCCACTTCCCACACTTTTCACGCAACTTTGTCGCCAGGTGTGTCTGCCCCAACTGATTACCATGTGTTCAGTTTTCAGCGACTTTGTAGCGGCGTTTTTGTAGCGGCAGCAAAAACGCAGCATGCTGCGTTTTGCGACGACCAAGCAGGAAAGAAGTCGTGGTGCGTCATGCCCCATAAGTTTGCATGTGTTCTGTTTTGAGCGACTTGTCGCGGCGTTTTTGTCGCACGACAAAAACGCCTAGTGTGAACCCAGCCTAAGTGAATTTCATGATTTTTTTAGAGGATGGGTTCATTGGTCAAAAATGCTTGTTTTGGGGTCCCCTACCCACCTTTAAAATTTCTGCATGGGGTCTTGTTACACCTTGTATACTTTTTGATGCTGATTTTGGGAAATATACGAAAAAACTTCTGTCACCTACAGTTTCGACACAAATCGAGAATTTCTGTCTGGTTGCCTACATATACTGGGTGCGCTGTTATAAAAATGTGTCAAACCAATATTTAGCTTAGAAAATAGGTATTTCAGGTCAATGACAATAAATTGAAACACAGAGAGTAGAAAAATGTTCAAATGTTAAAATTTCATTTATAACCTCTAATGTGGCAACACCTGAACCACGCGGCAGGGTGGGTGCATAGAAAACTTTTTTTTCCAGGAGTATGTGTAAGTACCTACTCATGCCATCTAGTTCATCTTGAAGGAGATGGCCGTGGCTTTGTAACCTATTTTTTTCTCACACCTACTCATCCCCCACCAAGGCCTGAACCAAAAAGCTTTTTTACTCTGCTATACTCTTCTGTGTGATTTCCCTGAATCTTTATCCTCACTTTGTGGAAAAACATGACGTGATAGAGGAAAAAGCTCGGCATTTCTGAACTCAGCGTATCGAAATACATTAGAAACACATAAAACTGTGCAGAAAAAAAAGTATTATTTCGCAGGCCTGTGTTACACCATTTTCTATGGTGCGGATACAGCCCAGGACACTTCTATTGCCTGACACATCGCATAAGATCTATCGTTAAGTTCTCTCACAGCAACATTTTCAATTAAAAGTGCAAGGCTGCAAGAAGGGAAGCATAACTATACCAGGATATTTCATACATTGGGATTGGATTTTATTATTTGAGTAACGAGGTTTCTCAGACAAATTGATACCACTACATAAAGAGATCTTCTGATTGCCAATGAGATCTGCTACCAGCGAGCTATGGAGCAAAACAAAGGGCTGAATGAATTTATTGCCCTGATCCTTTGTAATGCTTAGGGAGTTCCCCTCTCAGAGCAGGCTGAATATGGGAGTGGTCACACTCCATGCCCTGTGAAACAGATGAACTTGCATATTCTCACAGGGCAGTGCCAGTGAAACAGATTCAGCCCAGGTGGTGAGTAACAAGTAGGGGAGGGGCCGAGGGGGGTATCTCATTTTCGAAATTCAAAACAAGTGCAATTATTACAGGATAAATATATTAGTAAGAGCAATATTACCAAAAATGATTTTCATGTATTTGCGAGAAAGTGCGAATACAGAACTGTGTTTCGAATTTTTCGATATGAATTCGTCCATTAACTGTTCATCAAGTTTGCTGACCTCTTCGGAATAAATATGCCACATTGTTATGTCGTTCAATCGATTTTGGGACATCATCATTCGAAGATAATGTTTCAGACGCTCCCTGATTTCGGGTGGGGAATTTCCCCATGCGGAATCATTCGGGTGGGGAGTGCTCCAAACCCACACCAGGTCTTTCACCGGCACTACTCACAGCCCTGTAGGCCTGTACTCGAACATTTTCACCATAACATTATTTTAATACAGTACCACACATGCATTCCAAAAAACTAGACAAGGATCAAAATTATGGAAATATACCTCGGGTATTGCGGCATGCTGGCCACCCCCGGGGCGAGTGAAACATTTTCTCGTGGCCCTAAAATCATGAGACATTCTATTTCCATCTTCCCGTTACTGCTTCTCATCCACAAAAACTCTGTCAATTAACTCTTAAACCGCTGCGGCGTTGCCGCTACTGCAACACCGCTTGACTTAATCATAATATTTTAAAAATTTAATATCTCACCAAGGCGATGTGTTAGCCCAATGCCGCGTATATCATTCGAACTGCGCTGAATCACTGCTCCTGCCAGATCTACTGCGCAGCTCCCATAGTCTAGGCCGTGCGTAGCATAATAGCTATAACTAATAATATAATAATAACTAATAAAAATAAAAATAAAGATATAATAATAACAAATAATAATAATAATAATAATATGGGGAAGGCGCGGTGGCCGAGATGGTAACGTCTCGGCTTGCTGAGCGGAAGGTGCCGGGTTCGATCCCTGCCCGGGATTTCTCTTCCGCCTGCGTCAGTGGGTCTCTGCCCGCGACTAATAAGGCGTATTGGCAACCTAGCCTTCTGGGGGACTGCAAGATCCATTTCCGACATTGTACTTGCACCTGTGTCCCCTCCCCAAAAATCCCTATCCTTACCCCATGTCCTTTCATCCTTTCACCGGAGTTAGAAGAATAATTAGAAAAATTTAAGGAAAAATGGTGGTATTCCACCCCCCTATAAGGGCCTCTGGCCCTATCACGGGGTAACGTAAATAATAATAATAATAATAATAATAATAATAATAATAATAATAGGGGTTAGTGAGGGCGACATGGTGGCCGAGTGGTTAGCACCACAGCCTTCCACCTCTAAGGTCCCGAGTTCGATCCCCGGGTCGCGCGAGGATACTTATGTGGATAGAGTTTCGATGGGTTCTCGCCGTGTTCGCGTGGGTTTTCTCGGGGTTCTCCCGTTTCCTCCCACAATCAAAATCCATCACAGTGCAGGAAATGATTAAAGTCGGTTAAATAAAAGATGATCCACTAAGAGGCCCAAGGAGGCCTATCACGGGGTATCCATTATAATAGGGGTTAGTGCACCACCCATGATGGGCATCTGGCACGGTACCTTTATTTGCTTTAGGTGTACAAGCGAATACATTTTTGGTCCTTTTCCTTAACACCCAGGTACCGCGAGCGAAGGGGGATGAGTACGAGGGGATGTGCAAGGTGCATTGCAATGTCTCAATAGTAGTCATTTCGTGAACTCCCCCGGGTGGTTTGTCTTAACGGAAATACCACCAGCAACGAAGCCAGAAATGGCCCAACTCTGCACGAGATGAAGGGGGGAACCCCGAGCTGGGATCAAACCCAGGACCTTAACATCCGTGGGCCCATATGTTACTGCAGTGCCACTCCACCTCCCTTATAATAGCTATATAACTATTTCTACGCATCTACTCGCGGGTCAGAAAAAATGTAGCGGTGAAATTTACGGGTGCAAAGACCGATTATATGCAAAATATCGCTTAGAATCCGATCTAAATCATTTCTAAAGTCTCAGAATTGAGCTAGAATTTATACAATCTCTATCACCGCGCATAGAGCTCTTTCCAATATGGCTGCCGGAAGATGACGTCATTCGAAAAAGTCCGATCATGGCCTTAGGATACTTAGGTCTTGTCACTCCCTCTTATCGCCTGACGGGGCATTTTGCAGAAGGTGCTCACTTGAGAGCACCTGTCTCGGATACAAATACATGTGGTGACCCTACCGGATCGCGCTGCACTTAGGGCCGATTTCTCGAACAGTGGTTCAAGTCAGTTTGAACTGAGTTTGCGCTACACGCTGGATGCAGTTTAAACTCCCCTTCCGAGTGTGCGTATTTCTCGAGCTTAAACAAACCCTCGGTTACTATGTGAACGACAAGCCTCGGTTAGAATTGCGCCGTTGCCACATGTCGCGTCCTCCCCATTTCCCCGAACCGGTCTGAGCTTCAGCGCGAGTCTTTACCGGCTTGTAAACAAACTCTAGTCAGCAAGTCTAGAAGTTTCAGTGAGGGACATCGCATTTGAAAGTGACATTTTTTGACTAGTTGCCGACGTTACGCCGCAAAATGAATTTTTTATGACACTTCTCGAGGCCCAAAAATTCACGCTGTGGACCCTGGATAGTGCAAATCTTTGTCTTTCTAATGATATATTTGAAACTCGGAAATCGCCATTTGTGTAATCATAATTAAGTTAATTGCACACCTCTGTTATCTCGGCCGTTTATAATCCGAATTACTTCGCGAATGTATCGACCGCAAGCCAGAAATGTGCGTGATAAAATTACATATTGCTACACTACAAATTTTAAACGTATTTAAAAGTATCGCCGTCTATTCACGCCAGAAATCGGAGTACTTGTCTATTAAACTTACTAAAACAATACTTTTGAAAATTTTAGTGTAATAGAGCACAATGTAATTTTATCACGCACATTTCTGGCTTTCCGTCGATACATTCGCGAAGTAATTCGGATGAGAAACGGCCGAGATAACTGAGGTGTGCAATTAACTTAATAATAATAATAATAATAATAATAATAATAATAATAATAATAATAATAATAATAATTGATTGGGTATTCGGCTAGCCCCAGCGGGGCCTTCTGCCAGACCTTTATTATGATGGTATACAATTTTTGGGAATCCTATTTTTGAAGCGCCCGGGCCCACGGGCAGGATGACAGGAGGGGATGTGCAAAGTGCAGTGAATCTGACGCTGTGGCCATTTTTAGTGAACTCCCCCGGGTGGTTTAGTCTGTAGGAAATACCACCCGAGACGAAGCCAGAGGTGACCCTGACCTCTGCACGAGATGAAGGGGGTGTCCCCGGGCTGGGATCGAACCCGGGACCTTAACATCCGTGGGCGCACACGTTACCGCGGCGCCACTCCGTCTCCCCGCAATTAACTTAATTATGATTACACATAGTTGCGATTTCTAAGTTTCAAGTATATCATTAGAAAGACAAAGATTTGCACTATCTATGGTTCACGGGGAATTTTTTGGCCTCCGAAAAGTGCCATAAAAACTCATTTTGCGGTGCAACGTCGGCAACTAGTCAAAAAATGACACCTTTCATTGTTGTTCCCGGCATTCCAAACCCGGTTTATTTCAGATAACGGCTGGCAATCGGGCCGTCAGATGTGAACCGAGTTTAAACCGTATCCATGGTTTGTTTTTGCCTCTAGAAATGGAAATTTCTCTGAACTGGGTTCAAACCGGACTTGAACCTTGTTTACAATTGAACCACTGTTCGAGAAATCGGCTCTTAGGTAGAAGGGAAGCGTCTGTCAAAATCTCATACAAGTATTACTCGGATTACTCGTATGAGATTCTTAATTTTGACCGACACTTCTCTTCTACCTAAGTTCAGCACAATCCAATAGGGTCGCCACATGTATTTGTATCAGAGACAGGCACTCTCAAGTGAGCACCTCCCGCAAAACGCCCGTCAGGTGATAAGAACTGATTATAGGGGGAGTGTCTGGGAGCTGAGTCCGACAAAGCACTTGAGCATGTGTTTTTTGTGTTGAATTCTGCGTTTTTTGCTTGTGAATATGCCGAAAACCACATTCATTTATGATTATAATTTTTTTTGCAAAAAAATCCCAAAATTTTTGTCCGGAATTGTCCGTGGAGGACGGACACAGCGGGGAGAGAGTTAAGGCAGGGGCCATTTTTTACGGTCAGACAAGCACTAGGGGCGGCCCCAAGTCAGGTGACAAATTCCATTCCATTCAGGCAGCAGTAATTTGGCAATTCCACTTGTCAATAGTTTGGTGGTGGTTTCAACTTTGGACACTGTAATCAACAGAATACATAGGCAAGTAAGATGAACCATTGTTTGGAATCTTGAGATTGTCCATGTCACGTTCGAATAGCCATTCCTGGACATCTTTGGTTCAGAACTTTGCTGATCTGAGGTGGCATTGGTGCAACACTGTCATGGGGAACTTGGGGTTTCCATTTTGCCCATGCTTTCAAAACCAGAGATTCAAACATGAAATGGTGCAATTAGCTCTTAATAGTTCGTAAATGTGATTAAGAGTTTCTTCAAATTAGTAATGAGATAAAGACTTGAGAAAACTCTGCAGAAGTACTAACTTGGGAGTTGGCAGGTGAGTGTCTGCATGATATCGCAGAGAATCTTCAGTCTTGAATTTTTTACCGCATTCTGAGCACTGATGTGGAAAGTTGTTTTCGTGTGTAAGCTGGTGCCTCCGGCAGTGAAAGGCATCAGGGAATGTCTTGTTGCAGGTATTGCAGGTGTAGAAGAGTTTATGTGGATCCTTTCTACACCTATTCTGTCGCTTAGCCATTTTCTTCTCAATGCTGCCAACCAATTCTTGTGCTTTCACATCCAGTACATGTGCAAACTTTTGCTGGGTCAACTTGCAATGGGAGAGGAAAGCATGCCAACCACTCACTGTCTTCAGGCATGTGTTGCATGCTCGCTTTGGGAGGTTGCCATCCTCTTGCACCTGAAAGTTAGTCAGTAAGAAGTCATTGTGCTCGGAATCGTGGACTGCTCCCAAGTGCATCAATAAACCATTGCCTTCAACAAGATAATGTAAATCACTATAGTCCCCGGCAGGTTAACTTGGCAGTCCGCTCTCCCAACACTCCCAGCCAATGGCGTGCCTGGATTGGGATGGGGGGGGAATGGAGGAGTCGAGGTGAAGTGGGTATGAGTGACATTCACAGGAACATCCACAGGATCAGTCGCTGGATGCTTGAAATACATGTGTAATATTGTCATTAAAGGTTTGCTTTAAGACGCTTTAAGATGTGTGTGGCAACAATTCGCGCTATCAATATTTCCAATTTTAACTGTCATCACAGTAGGGCTTAAGAGGTCTGAGTGGTGGAGGGATGTGACGTAGGAGGCAGCGGGAGGTGGTAGTAGTGTCGGTGGGGGCACGAGGGGGCATTGCCAGAAAACCCAACCCTCCCAGGTTAGGGGGAAATCTACTATAGTTCATATCCAGCCCAACAAAGTTCAATACTAGGCCTATAAATGAATTTTTTGACGAGCCCAGGCACAGGTTTCAATTCAGTGTACTCTTTCATATCTTAGAATAATTCCTAGTTTAACAAATACATACTAGACCTGGTATGACAAACACTAAACCCATTCAAATTGGCATCGATCTGAAGTACTGTATAACTGTATCTAATTGCTGCTGTGGACTTAGATGCCTGGACCTGAGGCTGATTCTGATGCTGGGGCGTTGCAGTGGAAAGGAAGAAGCGGACGAGGATGCTGACTAACCGGAGCGGTGCAGCGCTGACCTGAGGCGAGAGCTGGTGGACTAACGATTGACGGCTTGGCGGTTGGACGAGGATGATGATGGTGACTTGATTACTGGATGATTGGTGATGTGATCGGATGTCTGAACGATTAATAGTGTGTTGACTGGATGATTGGTGGCCAGATTGTTTGATAACTGGAGGTTCGTGGACTGGTTGACTGGAAGCTCGACGCTTTATTATCAGTGTTTTAAAATTTATTGTTGTAGTTGATTTTGTGTATTGTTCTAGTAGTTTAGTGTAAGGGCTTGGGAACCTTAACGGTTGGAAAGTCCAATAAACACCTTAAATGTATAACTGTATATTGTATAACTATACATGGTGAAGGGAAACTCGCAGATAATAGCCAGGTAGACTGATAGTACTCGTAAAACTAATATCAGGATGTGCAATTAGTTTTGGGTGCCTGTGCGTAGTTAAGGCGTATGGCGACGTCAAAGTTTCGTGACGTCACATCCGTTCTGCCAGCTTCAAGGAAACAAAAGCCAGTTCGAGGGCCTCCGAATAATCTGGACTTGTGCAATTGGTGATCCAATCCCGCCAGAGTAAGAATCTGGGTGCGACACCCGTGCACTTTGTCATTTTTACCTCATATTGTACCATCCGGCCATCTACACTTTAAAGGTGCCGTACGTATTACTACGCAACGGAGCCAAAAAGTAATTGCACATCCCTATATTAGTTTTGCGAGTACTACCAGTCTATCTGGCACTTATCCAGGAGTTTCCCTTCCCTCTGTATCAGTTAAGGGGGGGAAAATGACCAAATGTTTTTCATTATACTACACTATACAGGGTGGACAAACTTCAAGTGTCGTTTTATAACGGCGATTAATAGCAGTGATTTTGCGATGACGTAGCAGCGACGTGTAAAATGTCCCACTTCGGCGCCATCGAAAATATTAGCTGCCAATAGCAGCACACATGTAATCAACCCTGCTGCTGGGTTGACCTGGAAAAAAGGAGGTGCACACATGACCTGCGATGCGCCTGGGTGAAATGGGTGAAGCCCAAGGCACCAGATGGACCATGGACCTGTAATGCAAGGGGGAAGCCTGCAAACTAAACACAGCTAATATTTTCGATGGCGCCGAAGTGGGCCATTTTACACGTTGTTGCTATGTCAATCGTAAAGCGCTTCTATTACTAGCCGTTATAAAACGACACTTGAAGTTGGTCCACCCTGTATAAATGATCTGCTCTTTAAATAACATAGGCCTATAAATAGAAGATTTTGCGTATTTTTCCCGAAATCAGCATTAGAAAATACATAAGAAACACCTCTCACTTTGAGGAAAAAAATTTCATTGCAGGCCTGTGTTATTGACCTGTATTGTAATTCGACGGTTTTAGAGCAGTAATACTGCTTATCACAGTTGGTTCCATTTTTCCTGTTGGCACTGTAGTACTGCCTCACTGTGCCCCAGACTAGCAAGGACTAACTTAAAAATTTCTTCTGAATATGAATTGTGACAAATGCTCTTTGCTCTGCTCTAATCTTGAAACTAGTGCAGACTCGCAACATGTTTCTGAACATAACCTCAAGTTTCCAGCAGAAGTATGAGTGGAGTGATGAGAAAAATTAGGCACTTCCTTCACATGGCTGGCTTTTACAGTTAACTGCTCTCAGACTTTTGCTGCAACCTTGTATTATGAGCCATATATCCTCTTGCAGGGCCCTGCAGAGCTTGTCTGAGGCCCGGGGCAGGATCATGTTAGAGGCCCCTTCTTATAACGACATAAAATGTACAAAGTCAGTCAATGAGATGCGCCAGTAGGTAGCCAACTGATTTCACTTGCACAAGCACAGAACAATATGCACACCCTGGAAAGGCAGCCAGTCGAGATGTGGAAAAGAGGAAAAGGGCTATAAATGCACACAAATAGGGTGTTGGGGATCCGAGCCCCTACTATTGCAATGTCATGGCTTCTCTTGCACACATAGTATCTTAATTAATTAGGGGTTTTAATGCCCGACAGGAGGCATTTATAATAATTACAATATGTAACAAAAATCAACATTTTTGTTCTTGGAAATTAATCGCCATTTGTAGCCCTATGTTCCTTAGGTCATGGTAACTCATAATGACCTATCATTCTGTCTGAATTTTGTCTTCAACGTTAATTGTGGCTGTCAAAGAACCAAAGTCCTCGAAATCAAGTGGGACGAAACATTGCTTGACCCTCTCGGATTTTGGTGGAAATAAACACAGAAGTGCACAACCATTCCATAATGCTAAATATCAAGTTTCATCCATATTGCTCAATACCGTGAGGAGGGATCAATT
>JYFJ02005741.1:0-23127 GCA_000934665.2 Catajapyx aquilonaris
ACGCGTCACGCGAGAGGTGCTAGGTGAGCGGATTGTTTTGTTGATAGATGGCACTCGGATAGTAACCAACGATGCGATGTGCCATAACGTGGCAACAGCAGAGCCATCTAGCAACTAAAGTCCGCCTCCTAGGAGACGCGCAGATAATCAACAGCGGTTCTGTTGTTGCCAGGTTATGGCGTATCGCGTTGTTGTTTACTTACAACGACACGATACCCCATAACCTGGCAACACCTGCGTGCCATCTATCAACAAAACAGTCCGCTCTACTAGCGCCTCTCGCGTGACGCGTCTGAGCGCACCCGTTCCTTGTCTATGAACCCCCTCTAGATGGCGTTTCCGGACATGGTTTCCTATGTCAAAAATGTTTGTCTTGGTCCCCTCTATCACCCCTGCAAGTCTTTGCAGAGTTACAATAAACACCCTGTATAGTATACATACAGATTCTAGCAGTGCGAAAATGGAAAACACCTAATTTGGCATTACACTGAGTACTACATTGACTAGGATATTCTCCTTACCACTGATCTCCAATCTTCCGGTGTCTGATGCTTGCAATCAACCATAAACAAGATTTTAGTTGCAGGGTTACTTTGTATATTACACCAATACTAACTTCATAATTATGTGCAACTACATAAATTGACGAGTTTATTATGCAGAATTGGGCATACGGCCTATACAATGTAGCATTCGAAAATAAATGGGGTGTTTTGGCCCGGTTTTCTCACTACTCTGGTGCAATAAGTGCGTGAACAAAAAATAATGCAGAATCGGAAATTTTACATGTTGCCTCGGGGGAAAATGCCAAATTAGCTTTGGTATTCTCATCAACATGTAAGTCAAGTTCCTCCTCAGCGCAAGGCATTCGCCTGAGATGCATCTAAACGGTCAAAATAACCGTCAAGTAGCCTATACCTCTATTATATTACCTTCTTTCAACACCCCATAACAATAACCATAGTAATCTGGCTCAAAAACCGAAGCTCCCAGAAGCACTTTTAGCACAATGCAACACTAATGGCAGCTTGTGGGGCAAGAGCCTTGTCACCTTTCAAGTGTCATTCAATGAAAGCAGATCTAATATTTCTGTTGTCATTTGACAAAGCTGACTGCAACATTCTTACTTCACATGATTGCAGCCCTACAGCAACGTGTTTTCAAATTGCCTCTATGGTTCCATCAATTCCTTCCTTTCTAATAAGGAGATCAGACGCCCCTAGTGGACGAGGCAGTGTCGCCTTTGCCTTCACCTTGTATTATCATATTTTCTTCCACTACAGAGTGTAGAAAATCTGGCTCTAAATTCAAGACATTAGCACAAAAAATTGGGCCCAGGAATCAAGAGCGAACACCTGTCTCATACAGCTCATTCCTACAACTGGTCCAGCGTGCCAACATATTGCGACCATTTATTTTCGTTGCTTCATGCTCTTAGGCCCTAATGGAAACATGGGAATGAATAATTTACTCGACACAAGGTACATGGACAATACTGATATATGAATCCATTATATCTCCCTAGTGAAGGAAACATTTATCGTAACATGGGCTCACCCAATCACCACCCTCTCCTTGATGTCGCCATTGGAAGAAGAGAACGTGATGAGCGGAATCGTAGTCATGGGCAAGCTGACTTTATCATCTTCTCCGGAGGAATCTTCATCTTCACTCTCGGGCACGCGCTCCTTGCGCTTGCGTAAATACGGAATGAAGAAGAAGGATTGGTCCTTGCCGAAATTCTCAGCCTCAGCCACGTTGTTTGGCAGAGGTAAATTGGCAGTCTCGGGTAGAAGCAGGGACATTCCTCCGCCCACGGCAGATGCTAGACCCATGATCAGAAACGGCAGAAGTGTGTCCTGGGTTCCCTATGAATAAATGTGTAATCAGCCTGACTTTTCGTGGTGGACACTAATGGAGTGCTGGATTTCACTGTCAAAACAAACCGTGGTCAAAACCAAAATCTAAATTGCAAGTTTCGCGTCTAAATATAGCCTACATGGTCAATTTCTTTCTGTGTTTACAGCATACTCTAGGCCTGCAGCACTGCCATCATGTTCTGAGGGCTGATGCTATTTATTGCGCTGCATATCGTTGGACTTGTATTTGACCATTGAGGGATATAGGCGAGTCAGAGAGGACTTGGTGGGGGTGGGTAAAATGGGTGGTGATAATGGTTGGCTGTCACGTGCCTTCCTCCCATCAAAGCAAAAATTGATAGGTCTGATATGATGCCGCCCAATTTTACCAGGTTGGTAATGCATGAACATAATTATACGCTTGCTAAAGATCAGGATTCATAATTCAGGCAATTGTACTATTTTCTGGCTGGATCTTCAGCAAGTGTAACTTATTATGAGTAGCTACAGTAACATAATAATTATGTCACAGAGGGTACGAATACAAGTAAATCTGTGAATGAGAGGAAGACTAGTGAATCTGTCGGCCAGGTACGAATCCAGGGAAGTCAGAAATTCAAATCCCAAAGACTTTCCCTGGACTAGTACCCAAAC
The DNA here is from genome assembly GCA_000934665.2 of Catajapyx aquilonaris. Classification (NCBI taxonomy): domain Eukaryota; kingdom Metazoa; phylum Arthropoda; class Diplura; order Dicellurata; family Japygidae; genus Catajapyx; species Catajapyx aquilonaris. The sequence continues at coordinate 2,514 of JYFJ02005741.1, forward strand.
CTCTCATTTCACCGCCATCTACATAAATTACGTAGTGTAAATAAAGTGGTACATTATGACTGTATTGTTATCATCCCTATAGGTGCAGAATTCCCAGTGCAAAAAAGAATATTACTTGGCAGAGATGTCAATATACAGTACAGGGTGGGCACAAGTTCTCACAATCTTCCAGACAGTTATTTACGCTATTTGTAATTTTTTCTGGAAAACTGACGTTTGTAATGATTGTAATCCAATCACGCTAACGGTTCGGGTTGTCTGTAATTTTTGATAGCGCTCAGGCCCGGATGATGTCAGATCTATTGCAGCTCTTCAAACTTGAAAGTTGCAAAATCACCTGCCATCTAACGGGCTTAGCCTGGACCAGTCTAGTACTTCTGATAAGAAACGTCAGGAAGAAGTTCCCAGCTTGCATTAAAATTTAACCTCGAATATAACTTGGTATGCTCAATTTAACAATATCTCCGTGTAAAGTGTGCGTTTGATAATAATTATATTTTTTGAAACCGTGTTTGTAGGATCGTAGCTCCCATATTATTCATGCGACTTTTTCTACACTTATACTCTAACTGAGTACAGTATAACTTTAGAAAACCTTCAGCATAAAGCTCGGACGGTGTATGTACAAGTATGTCAGTTTGCGCAGGATTGGAAAAATTCGGATAGGTAAAGGCAACGGATTTCTTAGAGTGAACAGACACGCCCCCCCCCCCCCNTAATAAATGTAATTGACGGTGTATTTCAAAAAGGAATTCGACCGATATCAATTATTTGGTTCTGACATAATTTATGAACACTAAAGCATTATTTAGAATAGCGTTATTAGTTACTAACGCGAAAAATTAAAATCAGCAACCTTGCCACATGGGGACTACTTTCAAGGCGAGAGACAAAAGAGCATCGGGATCCGTGCCCGCGTAATTTCGAAGCATTGTTCGAATCCAAGGCAACGGTGTTCGAATCTCTTCTTTTCACTTCTTTTCGGCGCGCATAAGCACCATCGGAATAAGGTGTCCGGCTCTGGCGGAGGGATACATGTTGTTATGGTGCCAAAGTGGTGGGGGGGGGGAGAAGGTGGGGAGGAGGGAGGAGGGAGGAGAGAAGTTTGTTTGGGGGCGGGGCCATGGGCCCAGCAGTTCACTCTAAGAAATCCATTGCCTTTTAGAATCAGATTAATCGTATCGTCTAATTTGTAGAATCAGTAACGCAACTAAAGCTTAGTAACAAATGCATCATATTACCCTAAACTCTAAAGAAAGTGTAAACTAGGTAATAGTTGGTAAATATAGTCTGCCAGTGAGTATCGTAAACATAAAGACAACCTCATACTGCGTCCTGAAGCAGGGTGTCCAAGCCATAAGCGAAGATATAATTATGTGGTGGTGAAGCATAGTGTCGTCTGTCCCCATGTTCTAACACTGGACATGCAACCTTATGCCGCGCAGCCACATAATTTTTAAGATGCGGGTGCTTTCTCAGATGCATAAAGTTAGTGCAAGTCATTTCGTTGGCCAAGTGTATAAGAATGATAACTAACAATTTTAGTAACATAAAGTTACCAGCACCAATTAAGTCCAAGCTCCAAACTTCATCTAGTGTACTGAACAATATTAATAGTTCGCCTTTAATAAATAACTTACAAAATTAAATACGTATTAATTAATTAATTGGAGTCAAGCATATGTACTGCATATCATAGGACATATATGATTTACCAGTTCAAGATTTCGTGGTTTTGGACCATCTGTAAAATGCATAGTCTACACTCTACAGAATGTAACTGACAATAACCACTTGGCCATCGATATATATCATGGGTGCTTATACAAGTACAGCAGTTAGAAATACACTGAGAAGTTAGACCGTTAACAGCCCATTAATTATACAAGGAGGTCATCAGAAAAATCTAGTCCACATATTAGTTCCCAAAATGAGCTAAGCTTGTTAATCTATAAGACTATAAAAAAATGCGGCCATCCCTTACTTCGACCTTACGTCATCGTTTTGTTTACCGACTCCTAGTCAATGAAATCTGCCAAACGCACCCCTGGAACCTCACACTTTTCAAGTTTCCATGGAGATGCCTTCACACAACAATATATTGGAGTAAACATTGTTCTTTTCTTGTTGACACTGTTTGCTCCAATTGTTACGTGAGGAAATTTCCGTGGAAACTTGAAAAGTGTGAGGTTCCAGGGGTGCGTTTGGCAGATTTCATTGACTAGGAGTCGGTAAACAAAACGATGACGTAAGGTCGAAGTAAGGGCGGGCCGCCTATATCCTGGCCTATATTTTTGGTTGGAAACAACTTTTCTGTTGCTGTATGAGGATCTAAATCTACAGAGAATTTGGGAATAATTAAAAAATAATATTATTAATACCGACATGATATGTAATCTCGGTAGTGTCATTGTTTTATTGGCATTTGTGTAGCCACGGTGCAACAAGAAATATTATTCTGCTTCCCACCAGAAAATTAATACCTACACAGAGTATATTAGAACTGGCCTACTCAAATTATCTTCACTATTTCCCATTTCTTTTGAAGAAACGGAGGCTTGTCAAAATATTTATGAGGGAGGTAAGCACTAATTATGTCAAAAAAGTTTCGGACAATCATTTGTCCAAGACTTTTTAAATGCCTAAAAACACATCTCACAAGTCATTGGTTTGAGGAAAACATATCACACAGGTGGAGTATCACAAGCATTATTTTGTAACAAACTGTCGTGCTAATAATGATTATTATGTTATTACTTATTATGTTGGAAAACACAAATCCTTACCAGGTAGACCACGTAGGGAGCAAAACAGTTGGCCAGATGTCCTGATACGTGAACCAGGCTGCTTCCTTGACCCCTCAGGTTTGTTGGCACAAGCTCCATAGTATATTGCAGGGCTCCATTCAGCGTCATAGTAATGAAGAATCGGCCCACCATGGCCAGTATCGCAATTGGAAGAGGATTTCCTTCACCCCAAAGAAATTTTTACAATAGTAAATTGCCTTTTAAAAATTTAATTAAGAACCAATCCAAGGAAGTTTAAACGTCAGTACAGGACGTCAGTCCAGTTATTATTTAAATATATTGCCATGGTATTCTTCAATTAGTGGACATGACCCATTCATTAGTTTAATTCTCGTTTCAATCATATAAGTTAATATGCAATCCTATGCTTACCATATGCCACAGCAGCAGCAATCAAGTAAACAATTCCACTCAGGAGGAGAGACGATGCGGTGGTCCAACGTCGCCCCAGGTGATCCAGTAAATACATGGTCACGATATCTGCAGGTAGTTCCAGGACACCAGCAATAGTGAAAGTCAAATAGAGGCTGTAGTCCAGGTTGTCAATGTTGCGGACATGACCATCATAGCAAACCGATGTCACCATCCTGTACAGTACAATAATTCTGTATTGTATTTATCGATGAACATGTAAAAGTGAGACAACTGCACAAGAGGAGCTCACAAGCAAAACTATCAGCTATCTCCAACTGTGGGGAAAAATGAGTTTGAAGTGGCATTTGATTCTTCATGTTGCCCTCTACCTATAGTACCCAAATATGGTGTAGGACAGCCACTTAGAAATTGGTGTAAAATGGCTCCAAATGTGCGTGTCCTAAGCTAAAACAGCTAAATCCTAGCCATAAAATTGGTTTGTTTCATGCAAAAGCAGCTAGCTCCAAGTTTATGTACATAACAAGCCAGCTCAAATGCTATAAATTTTTCCGTAATGTTAAATGTGTTAAATGTAGTTTTTTTCGTGTCTATATGAAACAACATGAGACTGTCTCATGAGTGGTGGAAATCAGAATTTTAACACTCTCCATATTATTGTTAAAATATAATTTCTGTGGAAAAAAATACTTTTTTCTACAAGCAAAACCAGCTATCTCCAAACCGACCTCTCAATTTGTGGCTAACCTACCAATCCGCGGTTTTCAAAACTGACATTTAAACAAGATGGGCAAATCACGTGAGCGTGATTTATATAGAGTAGACTTTTCTCATGTTTACCGAGCTATTGTCCCCAACGTCAGTCACGGGACTGGGAGGGGGTAAAGGGTAAAGGGTGATCTGGGGGAGGGGGCGGTGGGGGGGACTGGGAGGTCAGGGGGAAACGGATGGTTTGGAGAGATTGGGCGATCAAGGGGAGGAGGTAGTGGGTGGAGGGAGAAGCCAGGGGGAAGTGGCGGATAGAGTGAACCCGGAACCCGAAAATCGAAAAAAGTATTTTAGCACGGCTCTGTCTGTCTGTGATACCTGTCTACAGACAGACAGACAGAGCCGTTCTATAAGACTTTTTATTCGAAAAAGTCTAAAATGCATAAAAATGCCATCTCGTGACTTCCCCTATCAGCTACTTTCAGTTTGCAACCGTTGCCAAATGACAGGTTTTTCTCCTCTCCTGTACAATTGCTTATTATGGAGTTAGCTGCTTTTGCTTTCGACCTCTTCGTCGTGCGAATCGAATCTTCATGTCGCTCTCTGTTTTTCAATAAAGGGATAAGCTAACAAGCAACATGCCTCCCTTCCCTTCACTTCCCCAAATGCTCAACTTGACGCATGTATGCAAGGTTTCAAAATTAACGCACCAAACGATGGTCATGATGACGATGTTCTTACGCAAGCCTGGCGAACGGAATAAATCCAAAAATGACTCGTGCTCTTTCTTCTTCTCCGCCGCCAATTTTTGACCTGCAGCCTGCAAAAGTATTAAAAAGGTGAGGAAAGAAAATAGAGCATAACGTGAAATGAAACCAAAAAGGCAACAATGTTTGCGATATTCCTTGACCGGGAATCGAACCCGGGACCTCTCCCCTGTTAATCAGGGAAGCACTCTGGCCACTGAGCTATCAAGGATTCAATCGCATATTCCTATAGCTACACTGTGACCAGAATAACGTACAAACTGACCCGGAATTCCTCATAAGCTGATTCAGGTACCTCCCTTTTGTTGACTTTGGCCACATGTCTGAGTATTTTTTCAGCTTTGTCTACACGACCCTTCGACAAAAGCCACCTCCCGGATTCTGGCACAAACCTGAAACCATTTTGGATGTGATTATGAGTACAATATTACTAAGTATTATGTCGTGGGAAATCAGAAATATATATACACACACAATGCACTTACCACGGAGCCAGTATAACGGCGGCAAAGGGAATAGATAAGACCAAGGCCAAGGTCCTCCAATTCCAAATGGCATATGCCATCCATGGCAGTGTAACTAATCCGACAGTCAGAAAAAATGCCATGGGCAAATTAGCAGCAATAGATCGCTTCTCAGCACTCACGTACTCTTGCACTGAAATATGATCATTCGTGTTAAAATTGACGTAACATTCATGCGAATTTTTTTCTCACTCAAAATAATATTAGTAAAGAAATTATCAAGCTCCAAATATTACCAGACATACGGTAATGTCTTACAAAAAATTTGCACTATCCAGCCCATTGCTTCAATTCACAATAATTGCTTCATTCCGAGACTATGCTCAATTACCCTTCGCATGTCGTGGATTCCTCACCGTGAAGCATTCTCAGATTGGTCACGAAAAACACATAAGCAGAATTCCACTACATATCATATGGCGCTCTAACCCTTCTCCCCATCATTCTCCGGTTCAGCTCACACTACTCTTTACTTACAAATGATGTATATCATAGTGTAGAAGGTGTCAATAGAGAGTCCGGTGACAAAGCGGCAGAGAGTGAAGATGATGAAGCTGTTGGCAAAAGCTGTGGCGACAGTTGAGACACAAGCCAACAAGTTTGATGCCATCAGGACCGGAAGACGACCCCATCGGTCAGCTGCCCACCCGAACAAGATGGTACCGAGCATGCTACCCATGAAGCACACTGTCTGAGCTGCGCTTGCCTTCCAATCATCATCGCACACCCAATCAAGCTGGAAAAAGCAATATTATGTGTATATGTACAGTACAACGAATTTAGAGATTATTTATCTGGCATACGGTATGCCATTGACTTGCTTCCTAAACGCTTTTTCAAAAAAAAACTAAACACTTTTTAGGTACTGGTATGAAACTTTGTGAAACACTCTCTGTTGACTATTTTCAATAATAGCACAACATGATTGTATTATGCAATTTGTTGGTATTGTCAGTCTCTCTTCAAAGGGAAGGTCACACCCAACGCCTTACCTGACTCCCACTTCCTCTCAGCCATCACTGAATGACTCTAAAGTAGGGCAAACACTTTTAATGTCAGAGAACCCTAAAAATAGGCACTATAAGAGTCTTCAGAGAGACCTTAAAACAGAGAATGAAAGGAGAAATTTGTAAAATACCTTTCATTTTTATGGCTTGGAATTTCCGGCTAGAGCAAGTTCCAGAATCATTTGCATTTTGGAGGTTCCCTTTTCTAACATGGCAAAACTCATAAGACCAATTTCAAAATTGCTAATCCCAACTTTGCGCCCACTTCCCCTGCAAAATTTATTCTATAACGCTATAATTACATCCCGATAATTACATTATGATATATAATCATTATTATACATCCCACAGATCAAAATTGCAAACAATATCTTCCAAACTCCGAGTCGGTATTTGGGTTTACGAGACAGGCAATCAGAGTTTGAAAAATAATGTTGTAGTACAATAAAAATTGAGTAGGCCAAGTACAGTACGGCTTATAGAGAACATTTATAATATGGAGTAGGAGAGATAGTAAGGGGACACTATTGCGAAACCCACTCTCTTCATTGTGATGTTCAAGGAAATCAGAGGTAGGTAACATTCCAATAATTATTAAAAATAGATAGTTGTAATTTTCATGACTGTTGTAGCAATAATTATATTTTAATCGAACATGTTGCATCCTTCCCTCAGAATACGTACTGTGTCAATGCAAGAATATAAGACTTTTAAAAACTTTACTTGAAGCCGAATAATTATGAATAAACCCGAGCAGTTTTGTTGTCATAAACCAAACATCTAAAAGCTGGATTAGCTCATTTATCAGAGTATCAATGATTAACATGACAATTTGTGTAAGAAAGTAAGATAAAAATGGTTAGATTTTGGAAACTGGCGGGATAACGCCAAACACTACATTATCTGGATGATATTCACTGTAAGAAAATAAGTAGTACCATATTTATTTTCACGAAACGATTTAAGATTAAATATGTTTTTTATAGATGCTAGAATTTTTCCTCTGCGTAACTCTACACTCCGTGATATCTGCTAAACAGAGGGAATTAAGTTTCATGAGCGTACTGTAAAACATCATGAAAAACCTACCGTAAGTTAAATTTTTATTATTCTACATTTTAGCTATACGATTGACTTAGAAAGCTATTTGTTAAGAACCGTTGCTGTTTGGACAGGAAAGGCGTGTCTTCTAATTCCCTCTCCAAGTTTTGGTAACGTAACGTAAGCTCACAAACTTTGCAAAGTTATAGAGTCATATTGTTATCTATCACATTTCGAACTGTGAACTATGAACTGGTTTTAGGAAAGTGCCCCTATTTATTTCAGATATTGGAGAAGTCACTGTCCTGCTCATAGATGATGATATTAATGAGCTGATATTCAGGACTTTAGCATTGTGCATCCAACAGATATGACAGGTTGCAGTGATAATTTTGATAACAGTTGCACTATATATATTTAATGAGTGTCATTGTCGAGTTCAAACAAACACCGTCACGTAGAAAATGATTTCAAGGTATCAGGATGTTTCAGAAAGAAACCGACAGACTTTCATGGTGACCTCGTGCTATCTGGTTTACTAGTACAACGTACTGTGGAGTGTCGTACCTGATCAAAAATCCCATCAGTTTCGCGAATTATAAAGGTTGCCACTACAACTTGTGCGAGAACTTCTGTGGTCACTGGGATCTCGTATACTGTACGCTCAACACTTGCTGCACTTGGTAGAGTACCACAAATGATAGCAAGTTCTGAATACCGATACATCATTATAGGTTCAAGTAAAATGCATTTGGGCAGGGGCTGACTATCAAAAATGCACCCAACACAGCTGATGGACATACAGAAAGTAGGTCGCTAGTCCCTATCATGGAGGAGTTAAGTTCCCTTGTATGTGCCCTAGCAGCTAGCTCTTGAGCTAGCTCCTACTATCCGTTTATTTAATATAGAGCCCTGTGTTTGACTCTAAATAACTCCCAGGCAAATTATCCAATAAAATAACGTTATATAACGTTCGAAAGCTTGTTTAAGTCCACGTTACATATATGCGAGTTGTTTTCCTATCATCGGTCTCTAATTTTTTATCGTAAAAAGAAGGCGGAAAAGTGTCATTTTTTGACTAGTTGCCAACGTTGCACCGCAAAGTGAATTTTTTTATGACACTTTCAGGAGGCCAAAAAAATCCCCCTGTGAACCCTGGGTAGTGCGCATCTTTGTGTATCTAATGATATATTTGAAACATTTAGATCGCCATTTCTGTAATCATAATTAAGTTAATTGCACACCTCTGTTATCTCGGCCGTTTATAATCCGATTTACTTCTTGAATGTCTCCACGGCAAGCCAGAAATGTGCATGATAAAATTACACAGAGATCTATTACACTAAAGATTTTAAACGTATTAAAAAGTATCGACGTCTATTCCCGCCAGAAAGCGGGCTGGGTCCTTTTCTATTAAACTTACTAAAACAATCCTTTTATAATTTTAGTGTAATAGAGCACAATGTAATCTTATCACGCACATTTCTGGCTTGCCGTGGAGACATTCGCGAAGTAAATCGGATTATAAACGGACGAGATAACAGAGGTGTGCAATTAACTTAATTATGATTACAGAAATGGCGATCTCAATGTTTCAAATATATCATTAGATACATAAAGATGCGCACTACCCAGGGTTCACAGGGGGATTTTTTTTGGCCTCCTGAAAGTGTCATAAAAAATTCACTTTGCGGTGCAACGTCGGCAACTAGTCAAAAAATGACACTTTTCCGCCTTCTTTTTACGATAAAAAATTAGAGACTGATGATAGGAAAACAACTCGCATATATGTAACGTGGACTTAAACAAGCTTTCGAACGTTATATAACGTTATATTTTTGGATAATTTGCCTGGGAGTTATTTAGAGTCAAACACAGGGCTCTATATTAAATAAACGGATAGTAGGTTGTGTCTTAGGTTGCGCGCTTGCAAGCCGTCTAGGCTCTAGGGGCCGGACTCTTGCGCCTCTGTCCTTGTGTGGATGGGTGCAAACCTTCCAGGATACGCTGCAGTCGTGGCAAATTCTAGTATTCTACCACTGCACTGCACTGGGTCAAAAATATTATTTTTTAATGACACTGAAGCCAACAGACCTCCCCACAAAATGAAATATCCGACTGATGACGCAAGTCCTAAGGGTCGAAAAATTTATTGTTTGGTTCGAAAGGACACAGCAGTGCCGAACTAATAATAATAATAATAATAATAATAATTGTGGGTAATGCTTTCACCCCTTCCGGGGTATATCGCATGAACCTTTATTTTATTTTCCAATTTTTCTTTTAACTTCCACTCCGGTGCAAGGAATCAAGGAATTTGGGTAAGGATAGGGATTTTTCGGGGAGGGAACATGGGTGCAAGGTGCAATGTCATAGCTATGGGCACGGTCATATAAGTAAGGTCTGGTCACTCCCACCCACCCCCTGCCGGGGCGTTTTGCAGCGGGCGCTCACCTGAGAGCGCCAGGAGTCATTTCCGGGGCCACGACATAGTGGCGACCCTACCGGACTAAGGCGGAACTTTATAGGTACGAAAGGGGAGGGGCTACATTGGGGGGCCCAACATGGCCGCCGGCGGCCATGTTGGGCCCCCTTCGTACCTATAAAGTTCAGCCTTAGTCCGGTAGGGTCGCCACTATGTCGTGGCCCCGGAAATGACTCCTGGCGCTCTCAGGTGAGCGCCCGGTGCAAAATGCCTCGGCAGCTGATAACGCCAGAACGTAGTATAAGTGTCCGTGGGCTGGCTATGGGTCATGTGCTGTTCCCCAGGAGGTTAGGTTGCCAGACACATCCTTGGTGCAGGTCAGAGACCCTCCCGACGCAGGTGAAAGGAAAGTTCCCCAGGCGGGGATCGAACCTGGGGCCTTTCACTCAGCAAGCCGTGACGTTACCATCACGGCCACCACACCTCCCCCAGCAGTGCCGAACTAAATATACGGTACCGGTATTATGTCCGTGGAAGGTTTTTTTTTCTGAACATAAAGCAATAATCCTATATGCATGAAAATAAACAATCATGTATATACAGTACTTCCAGCCATAGTATACGTGCCCTGATGCAATCTCGCGGAAACTGCATTTTTGTGTAGAGATCAGTGGACTTGTGAAGGTGACCCTATACCCGGTAAATTCGTGGATGTGCAGAAACATGAGTTATGAGCAGTCATCAAGTTCCTCCTCGCATTAATCTTTCTTGCACTTATCTGACTCGCTGTCTGCGGCCGAGAAACCTTTATACATGTAGATCATCCAGTGCAATATCGAGCACTGACTAATAAGATAACACAGGTCTGTATACTGCCCACCTTCGGTCTCCTTTTCACTATATCTGAGGCAATGAACTTCACATACTGATTTGTAGGCTCTCTTCTCTCTTGTTATCAAGCACATGGCTATTGTAATGGTCACGATTTCATACCTGAGACACGATGGTCGAGTAGAATTCTTGAGTGTCATAGTCCCAGCCATTTCTGCACGAGGTGGTGGACCAAGAGTTATTTCGAGTGAGGTTTTCTTCAAGTACCTGCAAAAGATCGACACCATTTCAAATTCCCAGTCGAGCTGACTTTTGTCCTTACTGTACAGGACAGCGTTTTTTAAACATCGTGCTGTTACCTGGACAATAACTGACACTGGCCAAAAAGATACATTTCCAGCTAAACACTATCATATTATACTGTATATTACGTGCGCAATAGCGAAGTAAACGTAAAAATGATATACAGTATTGCAATAAATAATCCTCAGATTATGTGTGCTTTCGCCGCAAGAACAATACAAGCGCCGAAAACAATAGGGTCATTCACGTCACCCTTCATCTGACGTCATTACCTAATAAGCCAATATGCGAAGCGCCCCGACTTGCTCAGCGCAATTATTGTTGAGATTCAAGCTGGAATGTCCACTGGAGACTCATTTCAGACTATAATGCAGGACTAATTTGGTAACCCCAATATCACTCCAGCCCCCAGTCAAGACCATGCACACCCAAACTGGTAAGCGTTGTAAATATTTTAACCCCCTCAGCGTTACTGTATGATTTGAAAAGAATTAGTGCGACATTATTATTGCAACAACGAGCATCTACAAATACAACAAACAAAAAAAACCAAAATAATCGTGATTTTAAAAAATAAGCATGTTATCCTTGCAATAATATTATTATAACATGAACCACAAATTACCACATAAGCCACTAATTATTAATTCTCTAAAGACGCTTGAATTAGGTGCATTTTGTGTCAGACAACATTCTAGTACTCTGTTAAATTGAGTTAGAATATGAAATAGAACCTCCGATCATGATTATGAGGTCACATTATATAGACAACTTCATGAACTGGACACTGCGAGGCACCTTCGCCCTCCAATGCAATGTTACTTCTGTACATTGGTTGTTTTTTACTACATTTTCTCCGGCAGTGTATACTGTACTTCGAGATTAATCCATGATCTTTTATCAACCTCTATGTATGACCTCATTGCTGTTTACAAAACCATATTGCAAGCAACACTTCAGGAGTATTTGCATTTTGTGTTATGCACTCTGTATTATCTACAGTACCTACACTAGTGTCTTACTCCGCCAGGTCATCAGTTGCCTGAAATTCCTTAATTGATGTGGAGCAAGCGTTCGGTATTGTACCGCACAAGGCAGATTAGGGTCTGCCGATGTAGCAGATTACCTGCTAGTTTTTTTTTTCACTGTTATGCAGGAACCTTACCTGACGGAGAGAATGATACCGTAATTTTAAAACGCGCTATAGCAGTCACTTTGGGAAAAAACAGAAGACGCGTTTCTTTCATTTATATATTATATCTACGATTTATCTGCAGAATGTAACGAAGATGTAAATTGATATTTGGCCCGATTCAATGTTTTAGCATTCGAAGTTACCTACGTTGACACTGCTGATAACAGGCCTTAAATTAAGTTTTAATATATAATTTTTTCCTCGAATTACTGAAATATAACGAGCCTTAAAACAGTGACTGTGGGACAATTTTGACCATATCTTTGAAGGATTGGTTACTGGCATGAAAAGTATCGGCTCCGCAATTTCTAAACGAGTCGCGTCGCTTTACGATCACCCACGAGAGTTGATCCCTTACATACGGTAACCGTCATAAAATGAAAGCATGTAATATTCGCATAACACGAAACATGGCACAATCTCACCTTAGTATAATTGACGTCAAACATCTGGCATTGGCTGTACTTCTCCTTCCCATCTCTGACCTGCATCGGGATGCTGATATTGCGCCTGGTCGCTTCTTCCATGTCGGCCAATTCAGGCACATGACACCAGTGGTCTGGCGTGGGCGTGAAGAAGATCTGGTTGAAATAGACATAGGCGTAGATGGTATTGAAGTGCGCCGAGACGACCAGCAGCATCTTCTGGTAACGGCCATAGCCACCCACGTGCTCGAACATGTCTTCCCAGCCGTCAACCGCCATTTTTCTTCTGGTGTGGCTTCGGTCCTTAGGTGAATTCTACATCATTAGGCAGGTGAAGTTGGCCTTGAAGGACAACATCATAACCAGGGGGTCAACTTAAGCCAGTTTATTATCGGGAAAGAACAAAGGTGAGTGTCTGATCTAGATTAGTGATGGGAACAGGCAGGTACGGTTAGCACCTACTGATTTTTCGCTACTACCACGCGGGAAACCACGAAAATGACGAAATGACTCAAGGACGGATGCCGCATTCCCAGGATGTCTTCCTTATTTTTTGCTAACCGCGACCACGTGCCCTTCGTTGCCCTTGACATTGTGCCAGCCTGCCAAAATGTGAGCAAATCGGTGCTCATTGCCCCCAAGGGCATTTCGCAACTGGAGTGTTTTGTAGCTGAAAATGTGGCTGTACCCCACATTTATTTCGGGTTCGTTCGAATCTAGAGCATGCTAGATGTTTGCCAGAAACTAGAAGGGAGGACATTGCCCACATGTAAATCTGACTGAAACGAGGGAAATGCAGAACGACCCCCTTGCGGTCTCCCCAAAAAATACCCAACCCTCAAACTCAATCAAGACTAGTTGTAACCAAATCGGTCTCCATCAGCCTTTCTTGACACGACTTGTTAAAAACTGTCCTAATAATACTGATCTAATACCACGAAACAGATGTACTTACCAAGGTCTCCTTATAAATAATTTAAAAAATGGAGCAGGAAAAAAAAAACACTATTCACACTGGACAAAGGGATACAATGAGATGGTCTCACAAAAAGGTAGGATTTTTTGAGGGTAGTTTAGGATTGGATGATGAGAGGGGACAGTTGAGGAGAGCGCGTGACTCCTCGGGGGAAGATACTAAGGCTGGTTGCGATTGTGAGCGACTTCTTAAGTGAGCACCGAGAGTCACGTGACGCCGGCTAAGGTGCTATAATAAGCTGGCACAACGCATGCTTCTGGCGATGGAAGAATGACGACATTCAATGAGACATTCTTATTGGTTGACGGGAGTAACTGTCAGCAAATCCTGTGTGGACAAAATTATAGACAATGATTTTTTGGTAATATTGAAAAAAAAAGGAGGTTACGTAATTTTGACTGAGGTGTGTGTGATTGTCAGTGCCTTATTACAAGCTCTAAAATGTGTTACAATATTCAATCAAGGACACGTTTCATAGATATGTGGCCAGATACCTTCAATGGTATCGGGCATTGCTGATTATTTGCCGAGACAAGACTTTTTAAATATTACATCACGGTTTTTATTGTGCATTCATTCTTGTACTGTCTTAGTTTTGTGTCGACCAGAAAAGATTTGCTACCAGCTACTTTGTAAAACAGAAGACACGTTCGAATAATCATGGTCAAGTGGGTGTTTACTTCGTTTTTTTCATACTCTTATTTGATGTCTACACATGGATATTTCACGCATGGTATTCACGGCGTAAATACTATGCTCATATCGTGACAGCCCCGATGACATGCAGAGAATGTACTATTATGGCATGCTTTGAACTTGACTAGCATTCGCTTTTTACTTGCACAGTATGTTTGCATGCATCATGAATGGCACTGGAATAAACGTTCTCTACGATGCAATGGCACAATAATAACCTTTAAAAATTTCTTCGCGAATGGAAACTTCGTGGGTTTTAATATATTTACAGACATTCTAAAGAGAACGGAAAATTTAGCTGCAATGTTCGTGCCATGCAATACAATATTTCAAATATGCCTACAGATACCAAGAACATTGCATTTATAGGCCTACAAAAATAGGTACGGAGTCATCGCTAATAAGACATATCAAACTTATATGACGTCAGAGTATGAAGCGCTTCTGAGCGCGCCGGTCAAACTCATGCATGAGTGTTTTAAGTGTTACACAGAGTAGGAGAGTGATAAAATGATAGTGGACTGACCCTCTCCAAATATAGGGATGCACTATGATATCCTCTAACATATGGGTCAATAGTGAAAAAAGGTGCAATTTCATTTCCAAAAAAAATGTAAATGTCCTTTAAGGAAATAATTCTTAAATAAAAATAATTAGTTATTACCTCTGGTGTTCCCACAAAAATAACGGCCGAGACCGTAGATTTATATTTCACCTTTTTTTGTAAATTATAAAAATGCTGTATCTACAGCTGTATACACACAGTTAAGAATACAGTCTACTTGACCTTGACGAACTAAGTGTGGCACAGGGTGTATAGAACCGAACCAAGTGGCTAGCACAGTTCGCAATATAAATATAAGTAATACTTCAAATCGCTTCAAATGCAATGAAACAAGAAATGTGTAAATTCAGAGTATACTCGAGACCTATCCGTATGCTTACATCTGACAATAAGTCGTGTACAGCTATGAGTGCATTAGAAACATGATATAGATGGTCCAAAGCATTCAAATACGTTATTAAAATCATGTCCTTGAACATCTTACCCCGCCTGGGGGCGCCTGTGGACGGGTAGTG
Organism: Catajapyx aquilonaris; assembly: GCA_000934665.2. NCBI lineage: Eukaryota > Metazoa > Arthropoda > Diplura > Dicellurata > Japygidae > Catajapyx > Catajapyx aquilonaris. The sequence continues at coordinate 17,671 of JYFJ02005741.1, forward strand.
TCCACGGACGTGACAAACTCTTTGTTTATTCCACGTAAAACGTGGTAAGTTTCGGTTACAAACTTTTAGTTCGATTGAGTAAGCTCTTTGTACCTAATACCACACGTACGATGAGCAAAAATTGAAATTTGAACTCCTTACCTACATTTACCAGGTGCCACAGACGTGACGCACTGATCTCGACACTTCACTAAATCTGACGTTTAGAGCATAATTACACGCCTTCAAGGAACCAAACGAACAGGTTTTTGATTCAGCATCTCAATATGGCTGCAGCAAAAAGACAAAAATCCTGCACATTGCTGCTTCCTGGATGATTTTATAACCGTTTTTGTTTTTGTCCACGGCCGTGACTAGAAACCTTGGAAATTACTCTTGCAATAAAATCGATGCAATTTGGAACTTCAGGACAAAGAATGCACTAGCCTTTACCTTCAGTATTCCTTTCTCCATTACTCTAATATATAAAAAGTGAAATAACATCTTATGCCTTGTATAAACATTGACAAAATTGCGAAAGTGAAGGTTGGGACAAGCCACGGACGTGACATGTCATGCTCTGTGACCTAAAGAAAAATATGAAAGAATTTTCTCATTACATATTTGTTATGTGCCCCGTATTTCGCAAGTTGCAATCTTATTTCTTTGCATGTTATCTGGTTTTCAGATGTTATACTAAATCCAGAAATTAGCTGGGACATGAAATTGCAGATTTTTTCACTGTTTACCCATATATTACATAGAATGCTGATAGTCCTGAAAAACCTTTTCCAATTTCCATAGGTTTACAGTCACACACAGTCCTGCGCCCCATAGGCTGTGGGGGCAAGAAAAACAGACATTTTCGAAGCGAGTGTAAACTGATCTAGCCTAACCTAACCATACCTAACCTACCATAACCTAACCTACCCGAACCTAACCTACCCTACTGTACCTAACCTAGGTTGAGAAAAATGAACTTCTGTAATACCCTACATAGCGGAATTGTGGGTGTGGGGACATGTCCCCACTGAAGCAGTATCCCACCAGGCGTTTTTGCTGTGGGGACACGAAATGTCCCCACAATTTGGAGAGCATGTCCCCAGAGCTACAGTCAAAACACCAACCTTGGTCCCCAGACCCTATGCGAGACCTGAACACACACACCTGCTCAACGTTGGGCCTGTGCGAAGGGTTGCTTCAAGACCAGGCTAAAGTGGCCAAAACAATTTGAGCCCCATAGTACTGCGACTTCTATATACGAAAGGATCGGCCGTTGTTCATCTACATAACTACACCTGACTAAGTACCTAACTGCGCAGTTTCTGTTCCTCCTGCACGGTAGGCTACACTGCTACTCTGCTAGTAATTGGGATCTGGATAATCAAGAAAGCAGCATGTACACACTGGTACCGTATATGTTCTGGTATAAGGATATACCTATAGGTCTCTACAAATGAGGCAGAAAGGGCGGACACAACAGGATGGAAAAAACAGCAATTAGGTGAGCTTGTCAAGCAGAAGAGGTTGATTAGGATTTTCCTGGAAAACAAAAGGATAATGATTATCAGTAACAGCCATATTTTTTTTGTTCTCTTGGGAGCTGGGTTTCTTCCCCAATTATCCGCGACACTTCCAGTTGGGTGTCTTTGTACCAAACAGGGCCAGAAAATTAACTGATTAGATGTCTTATATAAGTTACTTAAGGGCCAGCATAAGTCTGTCAAGTAGCCTGCCGTCACCTTTCTTTCTGTAGAGTTCACTTATAAATTTAGAAGCGAGTAATAAGGCTGGTCAGGAATAGGGCTTGGAGTGTGTCATGGGTTTCATAAACCTTTCATTCCTGCTGCGCTATTTCCAACTAATCTCTGGAATTTACAGTAAATATTTACGCCATTCTACGTCCTCTGCATACTTTCAGATGGAAGGGCATCAATATGTTGAGCCAGTCGTTTCAAATGTGACATAGATGCCAGCAGATTATCTAATAACCTCTCGCAGTAATAAAAATTATTCTTATTAGTGGTAGGACAGTAATTTATAGTGACAACAACAACCGCGACAACAGCATAACAGTTTCTAAAAGATTAATTTGAAATTTGTCAATATCAACTAGAGCAGTACCGCATATTAGTGTGAGGATTTCTAAAGAAATAATCTAGTGTACTTGTCTAGAAAAAACATCTTGTTCACTATACATTGAATAGTACAATAATCGTTAAATTTAGTAATTAAAGGAAGCAGCACCCCAATTATATCAACTCCGAAGATGGGGACGAATGTCTTGACGAATGTACATAATATTGACTATTGGCACACTAACAAAAATTGTAGGCCAATATAACAATATTGGCGAAAAAGAGCACATTATTTTTTGTGGAAAGCAAATATGGAACAGTAACACAGTATTGTTGTGTTCAACCGTACAGGCTGAGAATCCTTTATCCGAAATGATTTGGACTGGAAGGGTTTCGGATTTCGAATATTTTAGGATTTTGGAATTTCTGATAAAGGATTCTCAACCTGTTATTTATTGATCAGCTTATAAAAAGATAACACAGCTCACTATCCAAATTTTCAGAGTGGAACGTGTTGCAATAATTTTATATTATTGCCCTGCCACCCTACGTTTCATATCATACTACACTTTTGTGTAATACGTCGTATATTGAATACTCCTGATAGCCATGAGACACCGCTGCTGATGTATTATGATTGCGAGAAAACACCGCAGAACTCCGAGAAACCCGACGATTACACGAATATAGATTCCAACAACCTACACAGTTTTATGAACAATAAGTAATGCAGTAAATATCAATATCCCCGAATGTTGTTCCATAATAACCTATGCCACACTCACGATATGACTTATCAACGAATAATGAGGTCTCATGAGAGTCAAGAATTTTCATCTAGATCCATAAAATGCACTGCCAGCCTACTGGTTTCTAATCCCATCACAATCATATGACGCATTTTTCAGTAATCATAACAGAAGTAATGAAAATAATATACGTATATTCTAAGATAAAGTTTTTGACGGAACTAGAACTAGTGCCACTTTCTTTCAAGTAGAAAGCAGCCATATCCGAGTATTTCTTATTGTTTCTATGACACATGAGAACGGATTTCGAAAAGTGCTATGGTGTCTCTTGCATTCATTTCGCACACTTCGTCGCGAAGGAAAAAGCATCCGAAGAATGCACACCTGCCATCATAATGCTTTATCTTTTGTGCTTGACGCCCAACATTATCGCAACGGTAAGACTTGGGAAACCAAATGACACTTCTGCAGAAAATGATCCATGCATCCAGCAACTCTTTTCTTTTCTTGGAATCATTACGAAGCACACTCGATGTGCATAGAAGGAACATGAGAAACTTCGCAGTCCCAGAATTTAAAAAGCAAAGCAGTGTGTCCAACTTTCCCTACCACATGCTGGTGAAAATAATAATAATAATAATAATAATAATAATAATAATAATAATAATAATAATAATAATAATAATAATAATTTGTGGGAAATGCTTTCACCCCTTCCCGGGTATATCGCATGGACCTTTATTGTATTTTGAGTTGTTCAGTACATGGTGCCTATTTAATTAAAGCCCGGGCCCACGGGCAGGATGACAGGAGGGGATATGCAAGGTGCAGTGCAGCCCCCGGACACTTATTTCCCCTGCCGAGGGATTATGCACCGAGTGCTCACCTGAGAGCGCCATGAGACATTTCCCGGAGCAATTATGTGGCGACCCTACCGGACTAGGCTGAACTTTATTGGTACAAAAGGGAAGCGCTACATTGGGGGAACCAACATGGGCGCCGGCGGCCATGTTGGGCCCGCATGTAGCGCTTCCCTTTTGTACCTATAAAGTTCAGCCTAGTCCGGTAGGGTCGCCACATAATTGCTCCGGGAAATGTCTAATGACGCTCTCAGGTGAGCACCCGCTGCAAAACCCCCTCGGCAGGGGGTGGGTGGGAGTGACCTAACCTGAGTCTTCTATAACCATGGAGCAGTGCATCTGATGCTGTGGCCATTTTTAGTGAACTACCCCGGGTGGTTTAGTCTGTGGAAATACCACCCGAGACGAAGCCAGAGATGACCCTGAACTCTGCACGAGAAGAAGGGGGTGTCCCCGGGCTGGGATCGAACCCGGGACCTTAACATCCGTGGGCGCATACGTTACCGCAGCACCACTCCGCCTCCCCTCATGCTGGTGAAAATACATATTGTAGGTAGCCTACTATGTAGATTTGGGAGAGATCAAGACATCAAAGTAATGGTGATAATACTGTAGTAGTTACAGTAGGCCTGACATGTTTTCCACTTTTAAAATCATCCTTATATTACAGAAATACTGTATTATTAATGTGAATATTTTAGTTTTCATTTACTCACCAATGTGTTACTCCCAGTACGTATAGCATACTGTATACGTTTTAACTACTGTAGTAAACGTGTCCTATATTTGAAGGGGAAAAAAGACGCAACTCAGCTTGGGGTCCTAGGGACAGCGCAGCGGAGGTAATTTACATAGGGTTACTTATTGTTTATTGCAAACATTTTATACATATTGGGTCGAATTTTCGTCTCACTGCTAACTTAGCAGTACCAATTCACTACATTGGTACTGCTACATTAGAAGTATCTAGCAGTACAGTACGACAAAAATTCCACCCACTGTCACCACGGTAGACACATCATGAGGTACCGGTATTTTCCATGTTATAGAGACCTTGAACATGACGTAACCATATACCTTACGAGGTGCGAAGCACAATAAATTGATGCGACTGGGTTGTCTCACACAAATTCTCTCAACAACAACGCCTGTAACTACGTACATGATAGCTGAAAACGAAGCTAAAGTGATTTAGACCTATTTCACATTGGATTCCACTACTGTCATACAGTATAATTATGTAACGCTTCCATAAAAAGCAAGATGAATAATTAAAATTTCATACCTTATATTTTCATCGCCATTGAGCAGTAACAACATGCAGCTGGGTGGTTCCATTTCAGATCAGCCAGTGAGTGAAAAAAGGTGTCAGGTCATAGTCATCGATTTTTTTGAAAAATATATATGTGAAACCCACATCGAATTGAACTCTAATGGAACAATCAGTTTTACCAGATTAAATTTAGTTATCGAGATATAAATATTTCTTTGAAGGGGTACCAAAATCACAAGCACGCGAAGACGCACTTTTTCACGCTTCTTCCATTGCTTTCAATGAGTATATCTCGGGAACTGTTCTGAGAACCAACATGAAATTTTTAACTCATGCTTTTGGAATAACACGCTGTTATGTAATGCATAAATTTACCTTATTTAATGGTACAGTCACCTGCAAAAAAATCTCCAACATTGCCTATTTTGGTCAAAATTCGCAATTTATTACGGCGTTATGGTAAACGTGACGGTTATGCCGATTATATTTTGTGATATACTCGGTGACCCCCTCCAGGC
>JYFJ02005742.1:0-23120 GCA_000934665.2 Catajapyx aquilonaris
TATCTTCCTTCCTTCCTTCCGCACAGATCTATTTGGAGGGACCCTATGGATCAATGGCACAGACGTGGAGGGACTACGAGGTCTCTGTCATCATTGCGGTAGGGGAAGGGGTGCTGACCTTCATATCAGTCCTGGATGATGTGGTGTATCACGGAAACATGGGCATCCCAATGCCCTGTCAGAAGGTGAGTGGTTGCCACATTTGGATCAAGTTCACCCCGTTCGACTGTAGTTTGTGACATGTTAACAAACTAGTTTAAACGGAATTAGTTATAAAGTTTTCATAAAATGAAATATGGAGAAATTGGACTTGCCAGATCATTTGTTTTTTACAATGGCTTCCTCCTTACTGGTTTGTATGAAATTTTTCTTGAAGGTTTATTTCATATGGTGCACCAGCTCCCAGAAGCATTACGAGTGGATGATTGAATACATGCGAGAACTAGAGAGAATAGACACTGCTCGAATTCTGTCCACGTTCATCTGCATCACTGAAGCCACAGACAAGTACGACCTGAGGACCATCATGCTATACCTGTGCGAGGAGCACTTCCACAAGGTTCGACACAGGTCCCTCTTCACTGGTCTCAGCACCCAGATCCACTTTGGGGAGCCAGCCTACAGGACCTTCTTCACCTCCCTCAGGGCCATCTACCCCCACGTGAGCACTACCATTATTCTTTGCTCTGGTTGTTGCATCCAGAGTGGTGGATTGCCCAAATTGGCTGCATACCAAGTGCTACCCAAAAGTTCCCGAAATGACACCAATACTTTTGAACCTCTTATAGTTTGTCGCTACCACTCCAGGTAGAGCTGCAGGTGACCTTTCTGAATATCTCTGCTAAGTGGCAGCATCTGCCGTTGAATTGATCACTTTATGTGGGGGGGTTTTGTAGTGTCGTCTTCGGTCCATTCAGCGATTCTATCGGGGGTTAAATTGGTGACCTGAAAGACCAGCATCAAGTTTTGCTTCATAAACTTACTTGACAAAGGTTCTCAAATCTACTTCCTTTCAGCTTAATTTTCATTTTCGGGAAAAGAAAAAGTTGCAGGGAGGTAAATTTGGCGAAAGAGGCGGCTGAGGGAGGACAGTCGAAGGAAACTCATTCAGAAGTGGCGCAACAACAACATCATGACTACGCCAGCTCACAATGCGTTTGCTGTGAAGCAGTTTTGGGCGTCACAGTCATGATGATTCTCCCTTACCCGCCTTTTCATCGAGATTTAGCTCCCTGCGACTTCTTCCTTTTCCCGAAAATGAAAATTAAGCCGAAAGGAAGGAGATTTAACTCCGTAAACCAGAACCACGAAGAATCACATCCTGTGCTGAGATCCCTAACAGAAAATGACTCCCAACCTATATACCAGTACTGTATATGTTACAATGGGAACTACTTCGAAGGTGACGGAGGAAAATTAGGTCTGTGGTATAAGCTAACATTTCAGGAAGAAAATTATTTCGCGAACTTTTGGGTAGAACCTCGTACATGAGAGGGTCCATCTGCCTGTTCAGAAAGGAAGCAACCATCATGGCAAGTTTCACATGTGGCCATGACTGTTGCTCGTTCTAATTGGTGTCTTCTCTTTAAATTGGTTGTTGGCATGAACAATCCTTACATTTCGTCTTCATGACCTACCCATGTCACACCACCCTGCCCTTGAGAACCGTTAGTTGCAAAATGGGGCGTTATTCAAATTGTCCGCCTTACTCTCAATTCCAGCATACCTGTTTTGCAACAAGGACTCCCTCCCAAATTGCATTGACATTGAGCCATGTTTTCATGTAATCAGTTGCTAATCAATATTATTATCATTATTTTTTAAATTTGCAGGTGAAGAACTTTGGCGTGTACTGTGCAGGGAGCTCGAAGAGTAAGAAAGACCTGCATGATGTGATTGCCAGGGTGAACGAGACCAAAGGTGGTTACTTCGAGTTCATCATGGTGAAGTGAATGCGGAGTTGGGCTTGGGCTTGGGCCAGGAAGAAAGAAGGAGGAACCAAGACACTTCTCTCACGAGATTTGGTTCCTGGAATATGTCATCCTAACCATTCGCAGTACCATTTTGTTTGATTTGCAAGGTATAGTTTGCTGTGCAGCTAGTCCATCAAAAAAGACGAATTTTCAGTGTTGTTTGCCTGCATGTTACTTGTTTATTCTGCCATTAAAGCGTGGTTAAACTGTGATTATTTAGAGATGTGAGATCGATGTCAAAGAAGGCATGAATTCAAATCAGCGCCTATGTTCTCGCCCTGGTCGGTGAATCGGATTTGAACCGAATTGTCTCAACCAATCTAGGAAACTAATCATAATTATGTTTATAATAATATTTAATGCATGGAATTTGAGGATGGAAAGTCGGTATGATCTCCCTGCATGCAGCCATCTTGTATATTTATTGGTCGAGGGTTGTGAGGTGTGGCCACAGATTCTGTACAGGCAAGTGTGGTACCAGTACCAGACGTGTGTTAGTTTCAGTAACATAATTATATGATGAGGAACTGCTCGAGTTTCATCCTTTTCAGTCGACTCAAGCTGAATCGGTAAAATACTTCAGAAAAATCTGGAGATGCTCAAAAATTACTTTCCATTATCATTGAAGAGCCCTGCAATGAATTTGACATGAAAATATACCAACACATAGTGTAGTCATGTCATCTAGGCCTCTAGGGAGAAAGAATATGCCTCAAAATAATTATAGTCACTTGCATCTTAACAATCGGAACAACAAAACTTGCATGCGTGAATTCCAAGAATCCAAGATGACATAATCAGCCTTGTTGGTCAGGCTCCTCCTGACGAGGGCGGTGTTGACATCAAGTCATCAAGATATCAAGTCATCATTTTACACCTCAAGTTGCTGCACGCAACCTAATGATTCAACCCTGTCAATGGTGCCATGAATTATTATTCAACAACGATTAATTGTTGATAAGTGCATTACTGTGGGAACAGGCCAGTAACCCCTGATGTTGCCATGGAAGCCAATATTGAATAAATAACAAACCAAGAAATTATTTAGGTTTTTACAAATACACTATGGGGATTTTTAAATGCCAGATTTTAGCATATGAAGGAATGCAGTGTAACAAATTGGGACGTATAAGTAAGGCGCCTCGGAGCAAAAAACTACAAACTGAAAAAATATGATTGTAATAATAGGCGTATTCGGCAATTCAGATTATTCTGAGATGCGTCACGTGATATCTGAGTTGTTAGCCCTGCCCCTCAGAAGATTATTGCCGAACGGCCGAACTGAGAGACCCCCCTACCCGCCTCTGCTGCATCCCAGTGATATCCGATGCCAATGTTCGGGTATTTCGGTGCCGTATTTCGGACGCTTGCGGGTAATGGTGCGGGTAAAATGAAAATGCGGGTACCGAGGCGGGTACAATCGGGTATTTTCAGGTCCTCTCGCGGGGTTTTTGGGCATTTTTCATTGGCAACACTGCTGAATCCATAACAATAATTTGTTTGTTAATTGTTTCTCAGCAAGTAAGTCAGGTCAGGAGTACACTAATTGTAAGTTCCTGAGCTTGGGAAGTCAGGTAGGGCGCATGCGCACTTACTTCAGGGGGCGTGGCACCTGATTTGCCGAACATCCAAACTGCCCAGAAAGTCAGATTCCTGAATTGCCGAGTACGCCTATTATTGAATTCCATCAGTGCATGATCTTTCAGGATGGCCCCAAAATTTCAATTGGATCCAGTGCACTTGTTAGACGTGCTCATGTTCTTTCTAGATAGGTTTATAAAATGTACTTTCAACCAAATATTCAAGACTCGTCCTGCTGACTTCGAGCATCCATTTCACCAATTTACTCCCAATTACTTGGAAGTCGATTACAACCTTGTTTGCATTGTTGCAGGGGCATCGATGCACGGTTGCTATGTGGTGTGGCATCCCTGCTTTGACCAAACAAGCATTTGAATTTGGGTGGGAACCGTCGCCAGGCAAGTTCAGTTGGAGAGAATTGTTCTGAGAGAGAGGATGTCGCCCCCAGAGGTTCTTCTCCTGGTGCTCCTGGGCCTCCTGGCATCGAGGGCTACCCTTGCATACGGTCAGTGTCTGAACAAGGCTCACTCACGGAGATGGCGTAACTTTCCCGCATATGCCGCTCGATTTCCCTGCTCCCCAGAAGCATTTATTTCGCCACATTTTTCGTCACTTTCCTCCATACAGAGTGTGTCAGAGCAGTCAGAGTCACGGGTCAAGAGCACGCAGGGGGGTGGGGAAAAATCGTAGGTGGCGACAACCCCTGTCAGTTTTATCAAACAATTAGAAATACGGGAGTCATCAATTATTTTATTATGGCGTGACGTCACCTCCTTTCTGTTCGAATTGACTGGCGCGGACTGGCAGGTGCCGTGGGTTGAACGGCTTTTTAGCCTTGCGGGTTGCACTGAAAAAGGTGCTCTCATGAGCCAAAACCACGGGTCAATACGTGACGATAATCACCTTTATTTATTAACATTTTTATATTTGAAAATGCAGGTTATTGTCGATATTTTTAAAAGGCAAAACAATTATAATCTCTGCTTCCGTGGAACCTAGGATGACTGTTCTTTTTCAAATATACGTATATATAGCTATTTTAAAGGCGCTTTCAACTGTACCTTGCACTCTTAATTTATATGGTAAGTTTAAGCTTGAGAAATGCAAAATCTCTGGATGAGGGTCATAAACACTCTCGTGATAGACTACGACACTACGTGGCAGGTCAGTTAAGGGTAACATGCTGGTTTATAGGCTTCAATCAACATAGCAACAGTGAAGGCATTCATTTCCCCGAGAAAAGCTTGAAGTGATAAATCGTATATCCCGCATATAACGCTATCTAGCTTATAACGCTACTTTCAGGCTGCCCCTTGAAGAGCGTTATGTCGAGGTTTTACTGTAAGCACATCGGATATAAGCAAGTAGAAAGGTCGATCCCTTCATATTTCCAGCAGTGCCATTGTACAAGTTCAGTTGAATCCGGATATAACACACTTGTCTGCTATTCTGACTGCACAAATCTGCCCGCCTTTTTCCGCTCCCAGCGTCAGGCGCCCTCAAAAGGCGTCAAGGGCGCCCCTTTCGTAATTTTAGCAGGAGGGCAATGTTTCCCCCCCGTTGATACCCCACTGCTGCCACTATACAGTTACTACTACTACTTTTTTTTTGTTAATGTGGTTGTTTCATGCTTCTCTTCTCTAGCACAAGATGGTGACGAAGTAGTTCCTGAAGGCGATCCCGAAGTCCTTCCAGATCCCGAAGTAGTTCCTGAAGGTGATCCCGAAGTAGTTCCTGAAGGCGATCCTGAAGTAGTTCCTGAAGGCGATCCCGAAGTAGTTCCTGAAGGCGATCCCGAAGTAGTTCCTGAAGGCGATCCCGAAGTAGTTCCTGAAGGCGATCCCGAAGTAGTTCCTGAAGGCGATCCCGAAGTAGTTCCTGAAGGTGATCCCGAAGTAGTTCCTGAAGGCGATCCCGAAGTAGTTCCTGAAGGCGATCCCGAAGTAGTTCCTGAAGGCGATCCCGAAGGCGGTGATTATGGCAGTCCCGGAGGCGGTGATTATGGCAGTCCCGGAGGCGGTGATTATGGCAGTCCCGGAGGCAGTCCCGAATCTCCTGGCGCAACTTGGTGAGATGAGGGCAGAACAAACAGTGCTGCCTTTCTGGTCATTTTCACCCTAACATTATATGGGATTAATGTAATGCCAGCATGCTTGCACAGTAACGTGTGCGAAGCTGGCTCACCACCTACCTCGGATCGAAGTGAAATTAATGGACTATGCAGTACTCTCAATGGACTCTTTTGGATCTTTTTACTCTGCTCATTGGACCCCTCTAGTTTCAGAGATATTCAGGTTCAAAGTTTTCACGCCAAAACATTTCAATTGCGACTCTGCTCACACCATTCGACATGGCCGTCTGAAATTAATGGACTATGTATTATGTCCCAAGGACTGCCAGACCCAGGACTCCGTGTCGCCAGATTAGGTGAGAGTATTCACCTGAAGAAACAGCTTTGCTCATATCCCATTGATATATTTGATCTGCTGTACTCACAAGGGAACTGGAAGAGTGCTGTAAATGGAGTTGGTGTATGAAACTTGGCACAATAATATAGGCAGGTAAGTTATTAAACAAAATGCAAGCTGTTTCTGCGAATGCACAAGGTCAAAAGTTATGACCTCTTGGACTCACAAGGGGCACTTTCCAAGTGCCACTCGCGGATTTTCTTGAAATTCGGTGTATTGGTAACCCACCCAAATGGATGAAAAACTCACCTATAAAGTTGCCTGCTCAAAATGACCCTGTGACCCCCTTTTTTTTTAGGGGAGCAGAGCCCCCTAGATGTTAAATTTTTTTTAGACCGACGAAAGGTTCTGTGAAAACTGTCAGACAGTGTCGTCTTACTTTTATGTTGATTGTGTACTTCCCACGTGCGACAATCTCGTAAAGATATGTGATGTCTCTGACCAGTTTGCGTCCCCCTCAGGCCCGTGATACAGTACGCCTGGTTTAAAAGAACGTAAATGGAGGACAGGCCTGCAGAATTTCAGACACCTGTTCCGTTTCGCTTCAAATTAGATAAAGATGACTGGTGTGCATTATGTCGTGCAGTAGCCTATTCCTAAAATGCAGTTGGTGTAAGGATCTCCTGTGATTCTCCCACTTTTTCATTGAATCTACCCCCTCTGGAATGAGTTTGTTGAGTATAACCTGATTTATTAAGAGTTCAGGCTTTTGAGAGTTCTTCCGTACTATGTATCTGAAAATATGACCTTTTCCCTAAATGGTATTTCTCAATTTCTTTAATTTGCACGGTCATTTTACATACATTCCTCTGCGTTTTAGCTTGCGACTTGTTTTCATTATGTAAGTTATTACTCTGTGACTACAAGATCTGTAATGTTTTTAGTTTAGTTTCATTTTGTCTTGAAAATTATTTCCATTGCAGTTTTTAGGTTTTACAAGTCAGTTTCGTCCAGTAAGAAAGCATTTCGTTTCTGTCCAACGTTGCTCTATTGACATAAATATGTCTTGAGAAAATGTCGTTTTTTATAAGCACAAATATATTTTGTCCTTAAGTTGTGCTTTAGTAGGTTATACCCCTATTTCTGTTCTCTTTTTGAGACATGTACGTATGTAGCACTGTCATCAGGAAAGCTCGTGCGCCTGGCTAGAGTGCTGCCACCGTGTGATCAGCCACCAGTGCGTTGCTAACCGAGATATCTTGGCATACCTCGAACTTGTGCATCGGGTAACTTGCAGTTACATAGTGTAAACTACAATAATTACAGAGGCTCGTAACATGTTTCTGTTAATTTCAGATGGCTAGGTCGGATGGGGCAATTACAATCGCAGTTGAAATGCTTTTTTGGGCAACCTTTGAAGCCAAATATCTCTGAAACTAGTAGGGTCCAATGAGCGGGGTCAAAAGGTACAAATAGTCCATTGAGAGTAGTGCATAACCCATTAATTTCATTCCGAACCGCCGTGGGTGGCGAGCCAACTTCACACTTTCGGCCACTTCCTTGAAACCGAATATTTCTGAAACTATGCGAGTCCAATGAACGAAACGTATAGACCTGGTAGTCCTCGGGACGTAGTACATAGTCCATTAATTTCAGACGCCCACGTCGAATGGTGTGCGCACAATCGCAATTGAAATGTTTGGGCATGAAAACTTTGATCCTGAATATCTCTGAAACTAGAGGGGTCCAATGAGCGGGGTAAAAAGATCCAAAAGAGTCCATTGAAAGTACTACATTGTCCGTTGAGTTCACTTCGATCCGAGGCAGGTGGTGAGCCAACTTCACACCCATACGTTGGATGGGTTAAGCATGGCAGGAAGATAATATTGTACAGTGAAAAACACATCAATGAAATTTATTATCAATACAATAATTCATAATGGTTCTTAGGTGCGTAACTTTTGTCCTGCCAAATGTCAATTTGAAAGCATATTATGTGGCCTTCAGAAAAACTTAATCGGTTTGATGAAATATTGCACATGCTGCATCGATGCATGGATGAGCTTGCATTCCTGCACTTAACAATGTTTGTAATGTTTTCAAGTGAGAATAATTCCTCATTACCTGAAGCCACTTACAAGAAAGCAGCAAGGCAATGGCCACCGAATGTATGTGGAACATGGAAAGAAACGTCAGGAGGTAAGTATAATGAGTGTGTCAACCATTGTATTGATGCAGTAGCCACCCTTTCTGAGTTTGTGCCCATGTGATTTGAAAGTACAGTCCCACTTGCAGATTTTGGGTATCGTCATAATAACATTAGCTTTCAACTGGATTACCCAAGGGAACAAGATATGAACTCAGGAAGGGAACTGAAATGGTGGTGTTGACCCCCCTTCCTCTGTTCTTTCCAGTGAACAAACCACGACGAGATGTGTGGGGCAAAACAGGGAAAAAGGAAGGATTTCTTCGATGGCTGATTGATGGCTGCGACTTTTACGATGATTCTTGCAAACCAGCGCCATTCAAGATGATTGAGTACGCCCGATTTGACGGATTTGGCAACAGCAGAGCCTTTCCAGAGAGAGGATTAGCAAGTGAGCGCTCCTTTTTTTAAAAAAAAAAAAAGGCTGAAAATAAGGCAGTAAGCTTATTAGGATTAGAAAAAGGGCAGCGCATACTGTGACACTGACCGTGTTCTTTTCTGAAAAATAATCTGCTTCTCATTAGAGAGAAGGCAATAGTGTGTGTGATAGTGACTGCCGTAAGACAGTGTCATGCAAAGTGATATTCCTACGTTCGAAATGCGCCTACCTTCTTTTTTTGCAACTGTTGTTTAGCCAGCCAGTGATGACTCCGGCCATGCATCCAACAGCCATCCCATCCTGTTCTATTCTGTTTTGTTATGTGGCATGTTTGGAATGGATCGCCAGTCCCGCCAGTCCTGGAGCTCCCTATAATACATTATGTTACGAATTTCATGTCACTACTACAGTATTATTTTATGGTCCCATCACACAGGGCACTTGGATGGGCAGTACATATTCCCTGTGTGTTGTGAGATAGCTAAACTCTGATGATGATAATGATAATGATAATGATATTGATGATGATGATGATGATAATAGTGAAAAATTTTGACCTCAGGATCAGCCATGAATCAAGTGATTACCTACAGTTATGGAGACAAAGTGTCAGCAGCAGACACTACATCAGGCCGCCCAGATCCACTGGAAATCAGCGCGAAGTTGTTTGGTTCTGAACATAGTGCAACCAAGTCAACAGAAAGCGGAAGATCAGTCCTCCTGCATTACTTTGGTGAGAATTTATCGCCAATTTACATCACTTGTGGTGATTTAGAGAATATTGTTGTGGTCCGTTTCTCGAGTTGATTAGCTGGGTAGGAAAAGCACGTGAAAGACATTGTTTGTCCATTTTGGGATATTGGGAAGAACTCAACTCAGCAGAAACATTATTCAAGTGCTTAGTACCGGTTGTTTTGAGCAAAGAAAATGCGTGAGCATGTGTCCATCCGTCTTCTCACTTCTGGACAAACTTAACCACATTGACTTACTTCCTGTATTCCCACAGTCGTACTCATTTTCTGTTTATTACATTATGACTGCATCAACTTACACAGGGAAATATGTTGTCGAGGAGATTCTGAACAGTCGTCAGGCAGCATGCCCTATGGAGCACCTGGACATTGGCCCTGGTGATGAGCCAAAGATGCCATTCAAGAGGACCATATATGACCCTACAACTGGAACCAGCATGACCAACCAGCGTCGGCAGCTTAACCTGGTGACGCCCTGGATTGATGGCAGTGCTGTTTATGGGACTTCTCGCATGTGGGCCAATGTGCTGAGGACACAGCACGATGGCTATTTGGACCCAGATGGGAAGCTGGCCACTGATCCATCTGGAGAGTACCCGGAGTACAACTGGATGCGAATGCCCTTTCGCAACGACCCATCCGTCGTCAACCACTCATTCTTCAAGCAGGAGAAGCAACGCTTTTCAGCATCCCGTCTTCGTGGATTTGGACATGTCAATGGCAACGAGAACCCAGTGATTTTTGCCATCTCGACACTGTGGTTTCGCTGGCACAACGAGGTGGCACAGTACCTCAGAAAAACCCATCCGCACTGGCCCAATGAGATATTGTTTCATGAAGCACGCCGCTGGGTCATTGCCACGATGCAAAGCATCTTCCTGTACGAGTGGTACCCAGCAACCTTCCTGCAGCCCCTCCCGGCTTACCATGCTTACGATTTTCTGGATGACCCACAGATAGAGGCCATGGTGGCAGCTGCCACCCTTAGATACGGACATGTGACCATTCCCCCAGGTCAGTTGCTTATACACCTTTTCTCTGCTCCTCCTTCCAGCTCTGCCTCTCTGATAGTATATTATCCGCTACACATGCCCTTAATGATTAGGTCACGTTGGAAACCGAAACGTATGTTGTCGTCTCCCTTGTTCATTTTTGTTGAACTGGATACACTGGCTTTAAAAAAGTAATATTTGGTTGAGTGTATTTTTCCTCGTCTAAGTAGTACGATGTTTGTTTGCTACAATATTATTGGAAAGAGTTATTTCCCCTTAGTTGGAGGAAGGGTAATACGAGGTAATCCTCTCTGGCGATTTTAACGCTCGTGTTGGAATGGAACGACAAAGCTCATTTTTAAAATCCTAATGAGGTTTCCACAGTACCGCTGTTAACCGAAGCAGTAGGGGTGGAGTGGATAGGGTGTCCGACTGCTAATCGGGAGGTCCTGGGTTCGAATCCCGGGCCGGCAACCCTGACCGTTGTTTTCCACGGTCTTTCTAGGATAATTCCGGGGTCGATTCCGTATATATTTTTTTTTTCATTACCCCACGGGGGGAGTTATACTATGGCCCCTAGTCTGATGACCCGGGGTAAGCTATCCCGGGGGCAATCACCATGGCAGCATACGTAAAAGGATAGCAGTAAACAACCAGTTACCCCAGGGGGCAAGCTACCCTGGGTCACCAGACTATATACCTATACTCCTTAGGGGGGGGGGGGGGGGGGGTNGGGAGGGGATGTGCAAAGTGCAAGTGCAATGTCTCTAATCGTCATTTTGTGAACTCCCCCGGGTGGCTTAGTCTGCCGGAAATTGCCACCCGAAACGAAGCCAGAGATGGCCCAACTCTGCACGAAAGAAGGTGGGAACCCCGGGTGGGGATTGAACCCGGGACCTTAACTTCCGTGGGCGCGCGCGTTACCGCGGCGCCACTCCGTCTCCCCGTCGATTCCGTATAATAGGCCACAGCCGCTTCCTTCCTTCCCTATCCTTGGAGGTTGAAAGGCAATGCTGGGCCAACCTCCTTAAATATCAATTATAAAGTACTGCAGTTAGTACATACGGTTAGGTAGTACGGCTGTTAGAAAACAGACTGCGGTCTTGGGCGGAGGACAATAAGATATTACCGTAAAACCTGGCGGGTTTTAGAAGGACCAGATGCTGTATGGACCACATATTCGTTCTCACAGAGTTGATACAGAACTATACTGCGAAGAAAAGGGGAAAACTCTACGCACTGTTTGTGGATCTTGTGAAAGCGTTCAACTCGGTAGAGCGCAGCAAGCTTTTTTCAAAGCCATTGACTCGGGGAGTCAGTCAAAGTAGGTTGCACATGCAAGTTTTGTCCCGTTATAAGTACTATACTGATCTTTCGCCTGATATTGGACTCTCCCAATATTTCCTTTACTCTCTCCCCCTCCCATATTATGTCCGTTTGGTGAGCAATCTCAGAAATGCATCATATTCTCTTTATGTTGAAAACTACAAATTCCTACAAATTCAGCTCCCCCACTCGCACTTCCTGTACACTCTGTAATAGTAACGATAATTGGTCTCTTTATCGCTTAATTTACGATTGCCACTTCTTTCGGGCAATTACAAGGGATAAACTGGTAGGAATTCCAAAACTTCCTCAGGGTATTCTTTCCGCTGGTTGTGCTTATTATTTATTGATAATGGTTGCCTTCCATCACATCCTCTCTTCCCACCAGCCAATTATATTTATCAGTAGTTGTACTTTTTTTTAAATGCACATGATTGGCTGACAGGAAGCGATTTCGGGGCTGAAGGTTTCCATACCTTCCCGGATACTTTGTACTTGTCGTTTGAACGCAATTATCTCCGTAACCTATTAGTAACTAGTCGAGTAACTAAGTAGACTATCTATTAGGCAATGCAGTATATCTCGAAAACTGTGCTTGGCAGCACAATTCCAAGTCCAGATATGGAATCAGCACAGAAAGTACTATAGGAATCACTATTCACATCTTCAGAAAGAACACAAATATTTAAAAAATCAACGGTATATCTGCAAAACACGTCTATTATTTTCTCGCGAGCCATGTATGACCCAGGATTGAAACTGAACATACTGAACCTTGTGCCGGTCACAACATACTAGTGTCACCAAATGCAGCTGATGTACCGCAAATTCATCACTAATTATTGTCGGGGTCCTAATTCTTGGGCATGTGTCTAGAGCCAGTGACCAATGAAATGTGAAAATAATTTTAGTTACATTTTAGAGAAAAACGAATCTTCTATAGACTGATTCTGCAGGTGTTTCACGCATCAGCACTCCCTATTATCCGGGTGCAGATTATCCGTGTTGCGCATCGCCATAAAATAACATCTTAAAGTAAATGTCCAAAAGTATGTCAATATGTTTCGCCAACCTTGGTGGTATCCCCCCCCCCCCCCCTAAGAGGGCCCATGGCTCGAGCACGGGGTACAAATTATATTATTATTATTATTATTATTATTATTATATGTTTCACTAACCAAGTAATATGAGACTTTCCCCAGAAGACCAATTTAAAATCTATCCCATGGTAAGTTTCATTATTTTTGATTAACTTAAACCTTATTTAAAGCATACAGCATACAGCATGTACTGTAGTTCTTTTGAACCTCTGAACAGCTCATTTTACTGCATCTAGGACCATTTGCGGATCATCAATGTTTTACGATTATCATGGTATCATACGCCGATGCACATTCAATAGCACAGTTGATAATAATAAGGAGTGTACAGTGCACGTACCTTCTCCGTTATGAGTATACATCGAGATTTCCTTCTCAGGTTAATCGGCATGTGCAAGGGACAAAATATGAAATGATATTTACGTAGCAACTTCTATTGTCACCTAACTGACTGTATAAAACTTTCCAGAAAGTCACAGGGTCATATTTAAAGAACATCTGCAAAAAAGGGGGGGGACGACGACACGAAATGTGTGGCTGAATAATTATGATGTATACATAAATATTACGTACCTGTAACTTTTATTGCAGTCATCAACATGATGCACCCAAGCCATGAATTCTGCAAGTTACAACCGTTCAGAGTATCTGGTAAAGTGAGTGTCGGAGGTGCCCGCTTGTGCCAGAGCTACTGGTTGGGACAGGATGTTTTCCTGCAGGAGTTGGACTCTCCTACTGGACAACATGACTCGGTCATGCCGGAGTACATCTTCTTGGGAGCAGCCACCCAAACGCCCATGCCTTATGGCATGAAAATGAATGACGATATGAGAAGTAGCTCTCTTCTTGTCCATGACTTTTTTCTGGATATTCTGACAGGAGTGGTGCATGTCTTTACCTTGTTCCTATACCTCCAAATTTTAGAGTACATGTACGGTCCGATGTCATTCAGCCGTCGGGACCTGGCCGCAATTGACATCCAGAGGGGCCGGGACTGGGGTCTGCCTTCATATGAAGAGGCTCTCAGATTATATGGGCTCATGAGTTATTTGGAACGGAAGAAGCTGGACCCAAACAAGATGGTCGATATTAATAAATGGGTGAAAGACTCTGCAGTCTCTCCACAGGTAAGTGAGAATCACACTCCTTGTTGTTGTTGAGCATCAATTATGAGTACTTGCCCCCATATTCTTTGTTGCCTTGCAGCTTTTAAAGGAAGCAGATGACCTTTACAAAGGCAAACCTGTTGACCTGTTGGTGGGTGGTCTCCTGGAGGGCAGGAAAGGGTATCCTGGACCACTGTTTGAAGAAATGGCGAGGAAGCAGCTCCTGTCCATACGTGATGGAGACTACTTCTGGTTTGAAAATGCTGTCAACAAGTGAGAAACTAATAAGTGCTAATAATTATTTGTGTCGGTTATGCGTTCAAGAGATTCAGTTGTTAAGGGCAATAATTATAGTTCAAGTTTCAAACTGCGAGCTTCAATGCCACTCATTCATTCGAAATAAATTTCGCTCTTTTCAAGCTGGTGATAATTCCAAATGAAATAATTATTGAAGGCTGAAATGTTTGCTCAATGAAATATTAATTTACTTTACAGACGGTTCAGCGCAAAGCAGATTGCCCGCCTCCGTGAAGTATTTCTTGGTGATCTCATTCTCTTTTTGTTTGAAGTTGAGGCGGAAGATATTCAAGAGCGTGTTTTCTACCTTCCTACTAAAACAGGTACGTTCCGGAAGTGGAGATGATTTCCACTGGGCATCCATGTTTTAAGCTGATGTGTTTTCCTTACACCATTACTCCGCATCCAGAAATGCTACCAGAAGGACACCCGTGTGAGACAAATTTCCCAAATACGGAGAGATGTTATGTCCCTGATCCCAATTGTGAAGGGGGTCCGATGAAGAAGGAAGGTGACATTAATTGGAATTGTTATCACGAAAAGGACACTTCGAGTGACCCTGACAAAATGGAAGAATGCACACCTCTGCAGACGATGTCATACTTTGACGGCAACATTGTTAGTGTCGTCTTCACTTGTGTGGTCTATTTCTTGGTCCTGGTGGCCCTGTGGGGACTGCTCAAGTTCCAGATCGCATCGTCCGAGCAGGAGTGGGAGGTGAGGGTTCCAGAACTGCTGGGACTGGTCAGCCTGTCCAGTGTCTACGGGACGAACATGCCTACCTTCGCAGCCATGGAATTTCAGGGAATGAGAGGGGGCTCCAGGTCTGTCGTTCTCCTCTTCAACACGAAGGACAAGACCATCGAGTTGTGGGGACCTCTGGGAGGGGAGATCCGGACACTCAAACTTTCCCTCTTCACCAAAGTCAACATTGTAATGGGGGATGATGGCCAGCACCTCATCATCAAGGTATGCCCAGTACTAAGCAATTATTTACGTGCGAAAACAGGAGCCAAATTTCAACAAATTTATTGACTTGTTCATTGCTGTTGCACTGTGTGCACAGTGCAGATTGTCTTGGAATAGGAACCTAAGACAGAGTGTCCCCCTTATTGTCCCCCACACCCTTTCAGGTGCCACACGAGTATGACATGGTGTTGGAGTTTGTGACGTCCTCCCACCGAGATGTTCTGATGTCAGCCTTGGCTCACTTTCTGGATGAGAATAACATAGGCTATCTCTGCCGGAATGTGAAGCTTAGCGATGCTATGGCGAACGCCATCACCTTTGAGGACCGACAGGATATCCTGAAGCGTTACTTCAATGTCATAATTCTTCAGGCGCAAAGGGTGTACAAAACTACAGCAACATTGCTCAGCCCGAAGGAAATGCGCAAGCGATACATGGAAGTGGCCAACGTGCAGCTTAACGAGCTCGAATTTGCGGAGGCCCTTGGGATGAGCTCCAAGTCTATCTTCGTTCAAAAGGTACTCGTGACGTGATGGGTTTCAGAATATATTTAGCTAACATATTTTCGTGACATTGGAAACGTGATACAAGTTGTTGATTCCATGACTGCTTCATGACTGTACAAGGGAGACCAATTTTTTAAATTTAATAATCCTGCCTGTCTAATGCATGGTAGTATCCTTGGGCACAGGATTTCCACCTGTTATGCAGGAGAATCCGTGCAATTTCCTCCAGTGCAAACATGTGCTGAAACCCTGTGAGTGGTTAACGCAATGTGGTATTCTCATATCCACTATGAATGCATTCACACTAGTTTTACTGGCCGCTTGGTGTTAAATTATATTTTTGAGAGCTCTGGCAGACATATGTCCGTTTCACTCTTGCAATCGTAGAGTGGTACCTGATACAGTTGTACTCTTGGACCTGTGTTTCCTAGCTTATTGCAATGACAAGGTCGCATGAGAGAAGTTTTAATGAATGCTTTCTCGCAGTTGTTTCATCTGGTGGACAGCGACAAAGACGGATATGCAAGCATACGTGAATTCCTGAACTTCTTCCTTGTCTTCAGCAGAGGTATGATGATTGTGCTGTTTCACATTCACCACTGAATCGTAGCACATGATCTTACTCGTTTGGGCTGGTTCAATTGGGGATTTCCCCAAATGCACAGGAGCACCGCAGTCGTGAGTCATTCGAGATGTCTGAAATTAATGCAAAACAATCGGAAGTTTTATAGATTGATTTTGGAATTGATCATGTGGTATATGTATGTGTACATTTTCACAGTGCTACTTAACCTTTGTCCTACACTACAGAGTGAATGAGGCCTTTTCTGCATCTGTCCCAGTTGATTAAGCAACAACAATAATTTTGAGTGTCAGTCCTGCGTTGCCCTTGCACATACAAATGTGCTGTTAAATTCCAGCTACATTCACAGCTAGCCCTTCTTTTCTACTAGGTACTGCCAAAAGGAAGGTGAACATGTTGTTTGAGATGTATGAGACCCGTGACACCCGTGGGAAACTGGGCTTTGCAGAGTTCAAGCAGATCCTAATGTGAGTGCTCAAAGGTGCTGAAGATGCGAGTGGAAAAGCGCTCTTATTTTGATTTTGTTTTTTGTGGCCTTGCAGAAACTTGGCTGACATATCAAATGCCAATGTCAATCGCCAGAACTTGTCTGAAGCAGTAGATGAGTTGATGAAGAACGCTGGGATATTTGAACAGACAGAGTTCAGGCCAATCGATCTGGAGAACGTTCTGCAGAGCAACAAGGACCTTCTTGGATACGCCCACCTGGACCTGTATGGGCCAAACATCCCAGAAACAGGAGGATCCGTGGCCATGGCCATCGAGAGCAAGAGGCTGAGCTACTTCGATGCAGCCATGCTGGGAGCCCTTGACCTCCACAAGTTGTTGCTTCTTCTTCACTTTTTTCTTTTTTTCTTAATCACTGTCAGAAACGTTATGGTGCCTTACGTGTGTTCTTTCGTGAATGTAGTTTGGAACAGGAGCAGAAATCTGAAGTAAGTAAGAGAACTAGCAGGGGAGACAACGTGGTCCTCCTGACCCTGGAAAAAGTGAGGAAGAGCAAGTTGGGCTCCTTGCTGACTGTCATACAACTTCACTGGGAGAAGATCTTGTGTTTTTTTATTGTCCTCGTAGCCTCTGTATGCGCACTGCTGTATGGCTTAAGTAAGTCTTTCATTATTTAATATTATGCATAAAATTTGTGTGCTACTTATTCTGGTGTGTGTGTGTGTGTGTGTGTGTGTGTGAGGGGCTTGAGGTCTTGAAACTGCTGCATTGCAACATTAAGTGATAATGTAACACACCTGGAAGTGGATTCACTGAGATAGGTTGCTTTAACTCAAGGGTGCTCAGGTGTCTACCTGCGCCATGACATTATTTTTGTATTTCCTTAATCATCACTATTTTGCTTCTTTTCAGTGGTTGCTTCAGCACCATTCCATACGCTCCAAGCTTATGTGTTTGGTCCGTCCTGGACGGTATCTGTACTGTCAGGAAATGCCGTGTTGTACCTCCTTTTCTTCCTTCCGCTCACCAACTGCCGGAACCTGCACACACACATGCGAGAGACATTTCTCTCCAATGTCATACCCTTCGACTCCATGCTTTTCATTCATAAAGTCATTGCCTGGATGGCATGCCTCTTCATGAGTAAGTACTCAGTATATCAGCAGTATTTGCAGGGAATGTGCATGCCACCTGATGTAATTATGTTGCTCTTTTTTATTTGCAGTCGTGCATGTGATATGCAATATTGTTACTTTTGCAACCCTGTCAGGAACTGAGCCTGAGGAAATAGACTGCATGACTTGGGTGCACCTAGAGTGAGTTTGTTTTGGTATTATTAGTACATTCACTACACTTCTTGTGTTCCTTTCTATTTGGCACATAATTATCACATCCATTTTCACATGCAATATTTTACAACATGCATTTTGCCATCAACCAATCTCGTCACCCAATTGCGAGGCTGCAATGAAGGCTCATACATGTACAGAATGTGCCTGTGGATGATGCCGCACTGTAGCGTACGCCACAGATTGCACTGGAAATTACAATCACAAAGTACACCATGGCATTTAATGTGCCAGATGCAGTAGTGGGAAGCATTCATTGCCGGCAAGCCACACTTAATAAGAAACTGCTTTCAACACTCATAGTCTTAGGAGTTACCAAAGTGCTTTATGTTACGTTGAATTGAAAGCAGGTGTAAGGGCCATTATACTGTTGTGTGGTGAACACGTCTTCTATTGCAGTGAGTTACACGATCATTTCTGAGCCACTGCGGGATAGCCAGGACCAATAACAATTGGCACTTTTAAAAATGCGAATGAACACTGATCAGAGTGTATCTCAGGGAGAAGTCTTACTGGATGTTCAGTAACATCACAGTATCGTTAAGTGTTAGAAGGCTTTTGGTATGTTTTTGCTTTGCACAGCAACACTGCTCATGAGCAGTAACATGAATAAGGCATTGAAGTATAACTTATTAGTATCATTGTTCACACTTTTAAGGAATGTCCATTTATTAAGTCAAACTTGCCAGAACCATGTGCAATGCTGAGATGTGCCAATTATGGATGGAACATATAGATCAATCAGAATGCATAATATTTCTGAATAATAATTCTGATTTTTATGCCATGTTTTGCTTTGTTTTCAGGACGCATTTGTGGGTGGATTTTGATTACTTCATGTGGCGCACCACAACTGGTTTGACAGGCAATGCCATGGTCATGATAATACTGGTCATGTACTTCTTCTCACTCCGAATCTGTCGGCGGAAAGCCTTCCGCTGGTTCTGGGGCACACACAAAGCTTACCACATCATGTACCCTTTGATGATCTTGCACATCGTGGGAGACTCTCTGAAGGTAAAGTGCTGCCTAACGGTGTGTATAGTTCATGGAAGGCAAAAATAAATATGAAATTCATCGATTGCAACATAATTATCATACCAATTATTTAAGTAGAGAAAATAATACAACTGACATAATTTTACTCATGTCCTTTCCATGTTTTGTATTATTGTATTTATATCACTTGTACTTACTCTGCCCTTCTTAGGTCCCTGACCACTCCTGGCTCCTGATGACTCCTCTGATCATCTTCTACTTGGATCACTTTGGCACCCTCAGTCGCCAGAAGAGGCCCATTGAAGTCATTGACTTTGAGCTACTACCTTCCAGTAATATGCCTTCTTGCATGATTGATAATATTATTATTATTATTAAGGTTGGACGGTGTGATCATTGGCAAATCCAGACCAAGTGATTGATCCTTGCTATTCCTTGTTGGTGGCAATGCACCACACAGGACTGCCCCATTCCACAACCATAGTTTCTGTGGAGCTTGGTATGGAAGATGGTTAATAAAGCCTCGTGCTTTATAGGGGGAAGGTCAAAAAGCACTTTTGGCCAATTAAACACGCATGGACACACGCACCATGTTATTATCGAGGGTCGGCAAATTGTTGGGTTTACTAACGATCCTGCGTCCCAGCCAAAAATAAATGAGAATGGACACTCAGGTGTAGCCACGTACTGTTATTTGGATGGATTAGCTGATCCACCAAAATGAAAGGTGACAGGCTGACTTAGAAATTAAGAATGAATAATAATGATAATTCAAGAGGGAATAGCGGGTCATTCACCCCAGCAACGGGTGTAAATGAGACGACCCATTGGAAGGAATAATATTAAGGCCAGGGTCATTTGCATGGAGTGACTATCATTTGCCCAATGTAACATTGCAATGCTATGTTCATTCCACTTTTGGGAGGAATTCTTGAGCCAATTTTGATGCCAAATGGTCCTTTCATACTAGGTGCTGCTATTTCCCAAACAATTTTTTTTTTTCATGATTTAACTCGTTACATGGAATTTAATAACATGGCAGCACTTTCTCCTTTATCCAGCTCCAGGCCACTCCTCATTGAAATGGCACCTTTGCAATACTCCATTAGTGACGAAGTAATACATGTGCGTGTTATCAGTTAACATTTGATGAAAACAATAAGGGGGAAATACTCTGATGTCCATGGCGATTGAATAGTCACAAGAGATGAGCACATATTGTGATTAAAACCGGATCCTAATGCACAACTGACTCTATACCTCCAGACATGATCAAGCTTGTTGTTCGTCGCCCTCTGAACTTTGAGTTCAAGTCTGGCCAGTGGGTGAGGATGGCCAGCAGCGGACTGAATGCAGAGGAGTTCCACCCCTTGACCATCGCCTCTTCTCCACGTCAGAGCGTCATGAACTTCTACATCCAGGTGCTTGGGCCCTGGACCTACAACATGAGGCACCTGTACCAAACCAGGAAGACCAGGAGGAAGAAGTACCCCAAGGTGAACTATACACAGTCAGCTGCTTCTTGTGACTGCAACCTTCCTCTAATCTTCCTTCCTTCCTTCCTTCCGCACAGATCTATTTGGAGGGACCCTATGGATCAATGGCACAGACGTGGAGGGACTACGAGGTCTCTGTCATCATTGCCGTAGGGGAAGGGGTTCTGACCTTCATATCAGTCCTGGATGATGTGGTTTTTCAGGGCAACAAGGCCATCCCAATGCCCTGCCAGAAGGTGAGTCGTATCCACTTATTGTAGTGAACTGTCAAATTTTTTGTTCTGACAAATCGATGAAAAGATTGTCACAGGACATATAATCGTTGCACTAGTAAGTCCAAGTCAACGACAGGAAAAATGAGATAATTTCATTAGCGTATGTTGAAAAAATTGGACTTGTAAGATCATTACTGGTTTGTTTAAACGAAACTGAACAATAAGTAATTCTTATAAATTTTCTTGAAGGTTTATTTCATATGGTGCACCAGCTCCCAGAAGCATTACGAGTGGATGATTGAATTCCTTCAAGAACTAGAGAAGATAGACACTACTCGCATACTGTCCACGCACATCTGCATCACTGAAGCCACAGACAAGTACGACCTGAGGACCATCATGCTGTACCTGTGCGAGGAGCACTTCCACAAGATTCGAAACAGGTCCCTCTTCACTGGTCTCACCACGCAGACGCACTTTGGGGAGCCAGCCTACAGGACCTTCTTCACCTCCCTCAGGGCCATCTACTCCCACGTGAGCACACAGCTTGTTCTTTGCTCTGGTTGCTACATCCAGAGTGGTGCACTGCCCATGTCCGCAGTGTAAAGACCCATACACACAGGCCGTCGACGGTTTTGGTCTTTGGTTGCGTTGACGCCGCGGACCAATCATGACCCATGTAAACAATGTGTTGCGCATGTTTACATGAGTCATGATTGGTCTGCGGCATCAACGCGACCAAAGACCAACACTGTCGACGGCCTGTGTGTATGGGCCTTTAAGTAAGAGGGATGAGGGATGAGGATTGTTCAGTCCAGCCACCAGTCTAAAAAGGAAGCAACCATCGCATATGGGGCCATGACTGCTGTAGCTTATTGTTCCAATTGGGGTAGATGATATGAACAATCCTTCAACGTTGCCTTCATTTCCTATACCCATGTGTACTTGGACAGCACCCTGCACTTGCAAAATTGGTGAACCATGAAATTGTCCACCTTACTCTCAAGTACAGCATAACAGTTTTGCAAGTACTGTACAAGGCTCCCTCCCCAATAGCGTGGACATTGTGCTATGGTGGCATGTCATCAGTTATGCATTATTATCATCATCATCACCATCATCATCATCATCATCATCATCATCATCATCATCATCATCATCATCATCATCACCATCATAATTTCTGAATTCGTGCAGGTGAAGAACTTTGGCGTGTACTGCGCAGGCAACCTGAAGAGCAAGAAAGAGCTGCACGATGTGATTGCCAGGGTGAACGAGACCAAAGGTGGTTACTTCGATCTCATCATGGTGAAGTGAGAATTCTTCTTGCGACGAGTGGCTAGGATTGCAGAGTCAACCCCACACGCCTTTCCTACTAGCCACATGTTGTGTTTGGTTCCTTATTATTATGTTTTTGTAGCCAGGTGCATACAGCAGAGCAAGTCGGTCAGAAATGACGGATTGGATGTGCTGTTCGTCTCCAGGTTACTTTTGTTTGTTCTGCGTAATAAAGGGTGGTTAAACTCCCAATCCATATTATTATTATTAATTACTCCACAAGGCCCAGAGGCCTTCTTCGGGGGACACACACTACATCTTTACAATGGTATCTAGTATTCACATTTCAACATCACAAAAAGTCAAATTCTTGATTATCAGGTCAAAGAAACGAGCCAACATAATATGATTGTATCTTCTTTAGATAGTGACCGAAAGAGCATGTGTAGCAGGTGAGGTGGGGTTCGAGGTATTTTGACAAGATATTTTTTCCTCACATTTCGAGAGAATAATCTACATTCATATTATATCAGATGGAACATTATTAAGTCAGGGGTTCGGCGCTCCAGCACAGTGTATATGGGTGATTCTCCAAAAACTTACCATTTTCAAAGCAAGAATTAATGAATTTCAAAACTTGTTTTAAAAATCTGAAAAAATTCTCACTTAATAATAATAATAATAATAATAATAATAATAATAATAATAATAATTTTATTTCCCTATACAAAGTAGTATTTGGAAAGACCATCCCCCTCCAAAACTTACATAACAATATCACATAGTTGTAATTTTTCCACTGCATTAAAAAAAAAATTATATAAAGAAAAAACCTTTATAGTAGGCATATCTATGAACAAGGTGTATACATCATCTGGTGGAACCCTCGGAAAATCTCTTACACACTCACGAGCTTCTTGGTAAAAAAAATACACTCAAACAGGATATGGAAAAGAGAACAACCAACCATATCATTACATAAGGAACATATTTCTTCATTGTCAATTTTCATACAGTAACCTTGGATGTAAAGAACTCTGGAATTATTCCTTAAATTTATCATTAGTAGTAGCCCACTGCATATTACGGAGCCTCATGGAAAAATTCCGCAGTGTCGCCACCGTCTATGCGAGTTTAACATGGGAAAGCGCCACTGCG
>JYFJ02005743.1:9104-23162 GCA_000934665.2 Catajapyx aquilonaris
GGGGGGGGGGGGGGATTGTGCCAGCGCGTTTTTTTGGGACAACGACGCCACGCACCCCGCTTGCAGCAGGCGTAAACTAGCGAAATTAGGCATATTCCTTTACATTGATAAATGTACAAAGGTGACAATCACTAAGAGAATTCGCTATTTGTTGCTATAGTAATTAAGTAAGTAAGTAAGTAAGTAAGTAAGTAAGTAAGTAAGTAAGTAAGTAAGTAAGTAAGTAAGTAAAGTAGATTTGTTTATTCCCATTTGGAGCCCTAGGGCCCCGTGTATAGGAAGGAGTCGTTACATAGATAATTTAATATCGACCCTCGTACCCTATAGCTTTATAGCACAAAACCTCATGCATTTTCGTTGGGTCCAAAGCCTTGTTCAACTGGTGCGTGGTCCATGTGGATCATTCCCTGTCAATTCCTGGTCAATTCACCTAGTCCCCAGACCCTTGGGTTGTCAGATCATGACGAAATCCGGCTAGTCGTTTTGGTTACGTCCCAGAAGAATACCATTTGAGCGGTTTTGCGATGTACCCCCCCCCCTACCCGGAGATATGCCCACTGAAAAAATGCATTTTCCGGCCTTTACCCGCCTTTTCGGAAAATAGTGATCTCAATGGGATATAATTATCTCGTGAACCAATTGATACACAGACGTCTTAGACCACTCTCTTTGAAGGGATTCGAGAGCCTTATATCTACCTGAACCATAAAGATACGGAATTTGACTTTTTTTTGAAACTTTTGTCTCAATTTGAAAATATAATATTTTTTTTGAAAATTCACCTACCAATTTAAAAATACGATTTTTAAATATGTTACAGCTGAGACTTTTTCCTTGACATGTAAAAATATGCAGGAGGCAATTTTCCATTTTAGGAAGAAAAATGCATCTGAAGGAACCACTGCTCAGCGGGGGCATGCAATGCACCCTAATTGACGCGAATCGGTCCCTGAAGGCTCCATGAATGGTGCTCTCCAAATAGACAGCTGTGTCATGGGACGACTCTGAGAGTTCCTAAGGGGAAATACATCACTATATTTAGAAGAGAGAGAGAGAGAGAGAGAGAGAGAGAGAGAGAGAGAGTTGGATTTCTCTGTGACGCCCTGAGGAATGCAAAAAGCCCATGTTGTCTAATTTGCAGAACTGTACTGAACTGAAGCCAATATTATAATGACATATATTAACATTAACTTAAATGTTTACAATAACTACGTCGTACAGATTATATGCAGATTGGGAAGGGCCAGTTAGGGCCTTAAGTGCACTGGAGAATGCGAAACCAGATTTATTTCAATGCCAGTTACCGTACTATACATTTGCAAAGATCTGTCTGATCATAATATTATATCGGGGGAGGCGTGGTGACCGAGATGGTCACTAACGTCTCGGCTTGAACTGTGCGGAAGGCAAGGCGGAAGGTTCCTGGTTCGATCCTCGGGATTTCCCTTTCGCCTGCGTCAGTGGGTCCCTGGCCAGCACCTAAGAAGGCGTCTTGGCAACCTAAGCCTTATTCTGGGGGACTGCACATGACCCTTTTCAGACATTGAACCTGCACCCTATAAATCCCTATAATCCTTACCCATATCCTTTCATCCCTGCACGGTGTTTATTGAAGAGTGAAAATGATAAAGGGGGCAAGTGCCAAATTTTTGAAGCTGAGAAAAATCGATCGAGGTTTCCGATTATCAGGGTTAATGAATGCACAGGTGTCGCCAGGATAATAATCGGAAACCACAGATAATTAAAAAAAATCGTCGTAGACACCGTAAAAATGAGATATTCACAGGTTTTAATGTACTATTGTATGCGGATAGTGTATGCTGGTTTAACTAAGGTTTAATCAAAATAATCAAACGTACCATATATTTTTATTTATTCTAGAAAAAGGGTGTTATATTTCTTTGTTCCCTAGACATATTGACATTTTTTCGAGCCTTAATTTTTAATCGAATATTTACTTTCATCACATTTCTAACAACAACAGAAATGATTATAATAACCAAAATAATTACGTATTTACATTATGTACTCTACACTATTACATGTAAAAAAAAGCTGCCCATTTTACTCGCGTATACAATGTGTACCCAATTCAACGTTTTTCTTTTAAAAAATTTCGCAACGGTTTCGCACTTTATATCACATAGAATAAGAGGTGTTGAGATATGAAAGTTGTTTTGTATTGCTAGCAATACCGCACTTTATAGCGGAAGTTCTAAGACCCAATGCAATAATAAATAATAATTCATACCCCGTTATCAGCCACCGGCTCTTTACGGGGGAAGTTTGTTTTGCCTGGAACTCTTTCTCTTTGCTTTTCATTTTTACTGTGCTCTTCGGGATAGGATAGGGACGGAAGGAAGCGGCTGTGGCCTATTTATTATACGGAAACAACTCCGGAATTCTCCTGGAAGGACCGTGGGAAACCACGGAAAACCACGGTCAGAGTTGCCGGCCCCGGGATTCGATCCCAGGACCTCCCGATTCGGACACCATATCCCCTCCTCCAAACTGCTTCGGTTCTAAGACCCAATGTATTGCATGCAATACAGTCCTTTTACTCAGGAATGGTGCAGAATTTTAAAACATGTGTAGGACGGTTATTTGTTCCCAGTGCGACATTACACCTCGACACAAAATCTGGAACATGTATGTTGAAGAGAATCAGGAGCATGTGTGTTGAATAGAACTCTTTCGGGTCTGAGGAGGCGATGTTTGGAAATTTCCTGCTATCAAATAAGCCATCTGGGGCATTTGGAGGTTTCGCATATTAGTATTGGCCTTGGGCCATTGAAGTTTTTTAGTACATAATCTCAAAATTTTTATTTTTGGCAGTTACCCCCTGTACCATTTATTGCCAGTTTTGTAATAGGCGTATTATTATATTATCCTGACTATAACATATTATGCTGTCGAGTGTATCGATACATAGACTATTTGAATGCCGCTAAGGCACCAATCATCAAATGTTTGACCAGTGGAATTACTATCTAATTCATGTAGGAAAGGGGTGGAATTTTCTTCCCACTGACAGTTACTGCTAACTTATCAGTGCCAGTGTTCGCAATGGTACTGCTAACTGCTAAGTTAGTAGTAACTATCAGTGAGACGAAAATTCCACACAAGGTTTTTAAGACTATATAAAAATGCAATGCTCAAGTGACGTTCATTCTATGATAACAATCCCAACAACTCTTTGCGACGCTCCATTAGCCCAACTGCCCATCTTTGAAGGGCAAGAACAAATAAGTCAAAATTTCAATTCCTTATTGGCAAGTGTTATCATCATTATTAGCAGCAGAAATCTGAAGACAACGTGTAATTGCTAGCTTCTGTTCGCAGTTAGAAAAAAAAGTTCTAATATCCAGTATCATAATGTAGATCATGTGATGAACTTCATCGAGTGTATAACCAGCAAGGATAATAAATTAGGGCCACGTTACTGATTAAAGTGATTATCATGCACCTTGTATTTTATGCGTGCCCATTATCTCTGTAATGAGGCTGATGAGAGAATAAATAATCTCTCTTTATGAAATGTCATGAGGGTCACGTTGTACAAGTTGACTCATTGTAAAACGATCTGCAGAATTATAACATTTTGTAACCAGCACGGAGGCGTACTGCACGTGTATACATCTTCTACACATCTTTCTGTAAGAGTGAGAGAAAAAAAAGCAGCTTTGACATGACCTTTACCATGACCTTTACGGTATGAGTTAATATTGTATTTGGCTCTTACACATTTTTATAGTTTGGGTATATACTATAATGTTGGAATCATATCAGAAAATTACTTGCGCCTCGTTGCAACTGCATTCGGCCAAGAAACAGGAAATGAATCATACGTATAGAAACCTCTCTCACTTTGTAATCATAAGTGAATATCCGGATTGATCCAGCCGACTTCCTCTTTTGCATGTATAACTCGTGCCATTTACCGATAAGGCCAGCGGTCACCGATCTAGCCTCTTTTCCTTCAAAGGAATCATCGCCTGGTTATCGCAATTCAAGCGAATTCGCGAAGGTCACGAGCAGTATCTGACCTCCTCTATAGGTTGGTATGTGCATAAAGTTCAGGCCACGTCTAGCAATCAGAATCAGCTACGAGGATGAAGTGTTGGACGCGAGTTATAACCCTCCTCCTGGTGCTGATTTGTGGCCAGACCTGTGCTTCGTCGTCCAAAATCTACTGGTCAAAGCCGACTCCCAGCAGCTCCGCCGGAGGAGAAGATGACCAGCAGCAGGTATCAAGCGCTTCAGACCTCTTTCTTGTGAACCAGGACACGCTGACGGTCGCCATCAAGTCTATTCTGGTGCCCCAGATTCGGGTCGCTGTTAGCGCCATAGAGGACCGCCTGGGCTACTCAAGTAAGAAGTCTCCTGCTCATAATCATAATGCTGTGTCCTCATGCACCACTTCTATACTTTGTAGCAAAACAGTTGTCAGACAACTTCGAGGACACTTCTGATCAGCTGAAAAAAGATGTGAAAGAGTTGCTGGAGCAGTACGTCAAGGCCTGCGCGTCCTCCGTGTCATCAGCTCTTGAGGCTGGAGAAGTCAATCGAATCGACCAGATCAACGCTGTGTTACAGGTCTGGCCATTTCACTGCACCGAAAGACAACACTGATTTTGTTGCAATCACATTTTGGAATTATTTCCATATTATGTGGTGTTGGAATTTTGCATGTACTGTATCCCTGCTTGTTTATTATTATTATTTTGATCATGCTGCGAAGTCTGGTGTTAAAATTAATCAATATGTGGTTGCAGACCATTATCAGGCAAGTAAATGATGGCGTGGAGAACACGATTCCTGGCCGAAAGCCTGACATGAATGCCGACACGGTCAGTTTGGCAGTCCTGGATCACAAGGTCACCTTGTTGAGCAAGCAGCTGACCGCCCTGCAGCAGACCCTGCCCCAACTGACCGAAGAAGGCATTTCCTCGATGATCAGGGAAGCCCTCGAGGAGATATCCGACACACATTCCGCCAGGTACGACGAATATCCTCTCTCTTCGAGCGTCGTGACTGTCGACGAGATGGTGTTTCCGAATGTAAATAATAACTGCGATTCCTTCCCAGCGTGGCGACCAATTGCTGCGGACAGGGCCAGCAGCGAGTGTTGGCAGCACTCGACTCTCTGGCGAGTGACGTCGCAGCTGTGGACTCGAAAATCTTCCAGACCAGTGAGAGACTACATATAGATTCACTTTCAGAAACTGTCAACAATATGAATGGTTGCGTTCCTGTTTGCAGCGCGACTGGTTGATAGGAACAACGAGGCTAGGATGGGCCAATTACGGACTGATCTAATGAAACACGTGGATGACACGGCTGCATCGCTGGCGCAGAAAACTCAGGAAATTATTAGCGACTCATTGACGGTACGTACTGTACGTACAGGTGGTGACAATCTGTCTATCCCGTTGTGATAATGGTGTTTCAGACCGTGGTCGAAAGGCTAAACGGGTTGGATGAGACGATGAGAAAGGAAATGGCATCCATTCGGAGCGAGGTGGTTAAAGTAGGTGGTCAGTTGACCAGTGTGGAGGGCAGGGTTCAACAGGTCAGCAGCCAGGTGGCAAGGGTCGAGCAGAACCTGTCGCAGAAAATACGGGACGGATTTGCGACCAACCCTGACGAATCTTTCACGAAAGTCATGCAAGAATCTGCCAACAGGTAAACAAACACCCAATGGGGAAGTGTATGTAACACATAATTGTTTCAGTTCATGAAGACAAGCCATGTTTTCAGGGTCATAACTAGTTGTGAGACGGGCCAAAGGGAATTATCCAGACTCCTTGGTTCGGTTGTAACTGATCTGAACATTGTTAAGGTGAGTCCAGTGGCTACTTATTGTTCGATAACGAAAATAGTTTTAAACGCAAGTATTCCGGCGCTTAATCCGATTAAAAAACTATACTTATATGGCTATCTATACGTAGAGCCAACATTGGTCAATTTTTTTTTGAAAGGCTGAACTTGTTTCCATCATTTAGGGCTCCGAGGATAGGATCAGATCGGAGTTGCAAATAGCTTCAAGTGATGTGAAGTCGGCAGCGAACGAATCACACAATACTCTTGGCAAAAAGTTGGACCAGATATATGAGGAATGCCACGCAATAGATCCATTCGGTGATTTTAATGGTGGGGGCACTTCACATTTCTAGCCTGCTATATGCTATATTTTGTGCAAATAATCATAAATAAATGTTTTGCAGCGTCGGCCACTTGCGACGACCCTTTCATCAAAGTGGGGTCGAAATGCTATCACTTCAGCGGGTCAATGACAAAGACCTGGTTCAAAGCGTCGCTGCACTGCAGGTCACAAGACGCAACCCTGCTGACCATCGAGACAGAAGAGGAAGGAAGAGCCATTCGACAGCACCTCATCAATTGTAAATCAGATAGTTATCAACCTCTATACCGGGAGTATCAAAAGTGAGCTCACAATGCAATCTGGGGAGGAGTCTCGGACAAACTGCGAAAATACGAAGTGCGAAGCATAATTTTGTTCTCGACATATTGATGAGCACAGAATAAAAGATGTGCGGAGCGAATTTCGGCTTGGAAAAAGATCCGATTGACCATCAGATGAGCTCACTTTTGTTATATTAGATTCCACTTACGTTAGATCTTAAGACGCGCTCCAGACGCGGTCGTTGACTCTACTGAGACCGACTCAGTCGAGTCGAGCCAACAAGTAATCACGTCTCGAGCGCGTCTATACTGCATCCATCCATCATGTCTTGACCGATGTATTTCTTTGATTGAACAGCAAAAGTGCAGGCCGTGAGCTTCATAGGTGCTTGCGACGTGGGCAGTCATGGAGAGTGGTTCTGGGAGTCGAGCAAGAGGAGGCTCCAGTACACGGACTGGAGCCCTGGAGAACCAGACGGGTTCAGGAAGGGTCTGAACCAGCACTGCGCCCAGATGAAGGAGGCCCTCATCTACAGGTGGAGCGACGCAGAGTGCTACCAGCCAGCCAGCTTCATCTGCGAAAAGAATCTATAACTATAGTTGACTGTCAGTGGCTGTTGTGATCATTATAACCAAATAAGTGATTTTTGTACGAGTGAATTGGACACAAACGTGTGAGGGGTCAATAAAAACAAGGGCGAGAACTCATGAAAACCACCACCTTTTTTCCCCATACAACTCCTTTTTCTCCATCTATATCCAGTCATCCTTCTTGCTCAAGAATATGACAGGAAAGATGTTGTCAGCTGCTTCAAATTAATAATGTAAGTTATAAGATCGCAGGATAGGGATGTATAGGAATCATGGAAACGGATAGATTTATCATAAGGAAAAATCTGACAAATTTTTATCAATGCTTTCCTGCGTAATTGTGGATCATATTATATGACAAAATGATTATTTAACACTTCATGTTGGAATCTTTTCGCCGGGCTTACGGCCCTCTTTTTTCCCCAGTGCTGCGCCCCATGCCGACGAGTATGGGATCAATAAAAATTGCGTGAATATTTTGATAAAGTGCGCGCGGCATGGCACATGCCCACGTGGCCATCTCGACCATGCTTCCTGGGATGAACCGCCATCACCTTCAGAAGGTAAAAATTATTTTTGAATTTAAGATAGCTTCCCTGGCCGCCCCTGGTCCTTCCCCCGCCTCCTCCTGTACTCCCTGAGGTACCTCTCCTCCACCCTGATCGAAGAGAACCCGAACCTGGTCCCCTCCACCCAACCACCCCGAATATTCATCTCCTTCTGGTGGGCCTTCTCCCTGGTCATCATCTGTGGGTACGAGGCCCTCTACTTCGGCTTCCTGGCCTCTCCCTTGATGGAGGACCTCCCGGAGACATTCAGGGAGCACCGGGAATGGCCCAAGTGGACGTGGGGCGTGGTCGCTTTCATGAAGCCCTATTTCGGCAGTGCTCTCCAGGGCCTGGAGTACTTCTCTTCAGTGGCGAGTAACCTGACAGATCACGTGGACCTCAACACGTGCATACTCGAAGCCATCAACTCCGACCACTGCTGCATCGGTGCGCACGACTTCCTGATAGCAGGAAGCTACCAGTTTGCGGACAAGGCCGGAAATTTGCAGACTAAATTATCGAAAAAGAACGATATATTAATGGTAGGATCTTATGTGACCGAGAAGCACAGCCTGATCTCTCTGATCATGAGCCGGATGCTCAAGTACGTCAGAGAATCCGGTATCCACAATAAGTTCCATAGATCCTTCGAGTATATGCCTGCCTGACCATGGGAATCACAGATGCACGAAAGAAGGACCTTCTCTTCAAGAGGCTGATGGCCCTTAACTTAATCCAGATGAGTAGTGCCTTTTACCTCCTTTTCGTTGTAACTTGGGGGATGAGCTTTTTGATTTTCTTTGCAGAACTTTTGACACGCAGAAAAATTGAATAATTTTAGCAGTGACAGATGACTTAAACATGTTAGAAAGAGTAGTGACACATGAGTCAAACACGATTCCTCGCAGTCAAGTGTGAAAATCCGCGGAATAAGCTATATTTTTGGACAAGTGAACCTATTGCAACCCGATAATATTGTTGATGTCATTTCACAATATTTCTTGCTGTCAAATCATCATGACTGTGGTAACACTGATACGTAACATGCGAATCCCGCAGCGCTGGGCGCCTGCGAGTTATGCGAAATGGCCGAGTCAGAAAATCAGCTCTCCTGAAAATTGCTTCAATCTCGATAATTATAGTAGAAGATCACCTCCTCAAATATCGTATAATTATAATACATATTTTTATTTATAACTTTGATATAATTGGCGATAAATTGGGAAAGTATAGCATGTATGATTTTCATAACTCCATATAATTGAAATGGCTATTTAAAAATATATTATATCATTCATAACCTTTGTCATGTATAGACATGCTTTCTCGTGAGAGAGAGTTCACATCATTGTTCCTGTTCTTCATATAGGTGGAAGTAAAACTTATCAAAAAATTAGTCGAGTTAAGAAAATATCAATCGAGGAATTTCAACTAAATAATAAAACTATTTAAAAATTTATGCGACATGAATTTTCTCTGCTGAAATTGTGTAACCCTTTGTTTTTTGACTTAAGGACATGAGGTGTATAATTAATAAGTCCATTACAATTATAAGTGTATCACAGTATATTACTGTATTGTTTTAAACCTCACTCGCTCTGTTGGTGTTTTTTTTACGTCGCCTTATGCTGTGGGCCAGGACAACTGATAGTGACTATTCCCGATAGCAGCATGAAACCCTTGTTTACAGGTACCGGCAAGTAATAATTTATTATACTGTATGCCTGTAAATATCGGTCCAGTGGCAACAACCGTTTCCAACATGCAGGGTGGCCTGAAAATTTAATTTCCCTCCGTCCCCACCTCTAAAGGAATGATCACTAATTCCTAATTATTTTATGGCCTTCGTACTCACTTTGCGTGTAATTCAGCTCATGAAAGTTCGCAGCGTTTCAAACGCCAAATACAGGGGAAAGTTTTGTCTGCAATATTAATAAATTACTACGCCTTTTTTGTACGCGTCTTACACAATCTACGTAAAACTACAGGATGGAGTGAATGTTGGCACACAAAAGAAGTAAGAGCGCGGGTTAATAATGTCGTCACAATCATCGCTACTTGCTGCTCTCTTTGAATATTGCAAGGAAGGGTGCAAAGAAAAAGTATTGGGTCCTCACCGGTTTTTGATGATGATCTATGATGGGGTAAAGAGGTCTGTGTGAATGATATTAAGATGTAGGTAGGCACATCCTATTTCACTAGATGGAATAATATACAGAATAAATTACGGTTTTTAACCCTAATTAAGGTATATAATACCGGTTCATGGAGAGGTTCACTTATATACCTGAATGTACCAGAAATGTGTTTGTTGATTATTATGCATATATCTTATTGAAGTCAGTGACTTATAAGCGAATGTATAGAATTGGAGGAACTGATGTCTTCTGCACTTGATGCACTCGTTGTGCGATTGATTTGACCCCAGTGACCCTTTGTGGCAGAGCAATTGGCAGGATTCCAAGGTCGCAAAAGCCAATGTGATGAACTTTATGGACGGTTGCCCTAATTAAAAAATGTTGCATTATCGACACCAACGCGACACCTTGTCTGCTGTGAAGTGTCCTATTTGTCCTGCACATCTATTTTTTCCGTAAATGGCTATATTATAACAGTGATGGATATCTTCGAATCTCCTCCGAATGGTGATCTGTGCCTTCTTTATTGGTATTGAGGGTGCGATTTGTAATTAAGGGCAGAAATTGCACAGCATACATGGTGTTTGTTACTAGTCCAACGGCCGCCAGCGTATTCCTTCTGCCAAAGCAAGTCGAAAATGCAGGGGTGAGAAATGTCGATGGACCAACCGTTAACGAGGTAGACGACTAGAAACATTATAGGCGGTGGTTGCCGAAGCTGCATGTGATGATCACTTCTGTGAAAGAGGTGGCAATGCAAATCCCAACAGTCGCGATTTTCACGCTCATGTCCTGCTCCTTCGGGAACAATATTATTGGCCAATGTTTCTGGTCGTATTAATGGTTGCTCCCTCGACATTTCTCCTCCCTTCAATTTCCACTTATTTTTTTGGCTCAAGGAATACGCTGCCGGCGGTTGGCTGGACTAGAAAGAAACGCCATAATGCCCGCAATGAAATGGGTACACACACACACGCATACGCCAACATGCAGCATGTATACGAGCCAAAGGTCAGAGAGTGTTACAAGAGATATCTTATCGCACATTTTCAGCACTTTCTCAGAGGTCACAGGACAAGAGCTCACCGGTTCACTGTGCGACATCATTTGGGAACATGAAGAGTGTACTGACGGCGATCTGGCTCCTGTGCTGGTGGACAGGAAATGCCGGCCACGACAACTATTTTGTGTCGGCCAAACCATCAGATTCGGAGCTGCAGAATGACGATCCAGGCGTAAGTACCAGCATGTACACTGAAACGAAAATAATGGCATTTATTTGAAAAAGGTACCTGTTCACATTATTCATTTGGCGGAATAAATTGCTTCGTCTAAATTCACATTCTAATTCATATCTCATATAATATGTGTAATAATGAAGATGAGGCCTTTCACTCAGAGAAGCCACCATTTAAAATGCTCACCAGCTCCGGGCATTTTTCAGCACAAGCAATGAGAGACAATTGCGAAGAAGCGACGCGTGACTTGAGAAGCGACGTGAATGACTGGCTGATGCAGTGCGTCACTTCTTCCAGAGGCTCCGATGCATTCGAGAAACTTAATTCGACACTCGAGGTTTGTCATACCTGCATGTCGTATAGTCACAGCACACGCGTGAGTGATCCTACTATATGACTGACCCAAATGAATAATGATTTCAGGATATAATTGAACAAATAAGCACGCTGGAAGACAGGATTGCGGATATCGAGAGCTGCAGAAACCAAGACGGAGGAGGAGGGTCCGGATCGGCAAGTCTGGAAGTGAAGCTGAACAAACTGAGCGGACAGATTGCAAACCTGGAGAAAACTCTTCCTCATATTGTTCAGGAGGAACTCGTGAAGCACCTCAGCCGAGTTCCTAGTCCTGGTGGGACTACAGATTTTGATCAACTAAGGTCTGCTGCCAATATTGCCATTATGTCATAATTTACCGTATAGATCATCTGCTGGGTGATGTATATTATAGGCTACCCTCGGCATACTACCACACTCTGTGAATGCCGAATATAGTCGTAGGTTATTCATAAGAGAAGAGGAGGCAAGTCATTATTTCTCTTGGAAAATAAGGACATTTGAGGCCCCCCTCCCAACCCCCCCAATGGTTATTTCGGACAATGTAACAGGCGTGACTTTGTCCTTTTCAGCCTTGTGTCCAGCTGCTGCGAAGGCCAGGCACGAAACTCGAGGTCACTGGCATCTCTGGCAGCTGACATCACCGTTATAAAGGTCAGAAGTTTACTAGAATGCATGGGGACGGGTTGTATTATTGTTATGAAACACCTAAGGAAAGAGATGTTTTGTAGATTTCACTCGTCATGCAGAATGTATTGTTATGGCGTCATTAACACTGAATCCACTGCCTTGTGACGTGTGCAGGTCGCCGAGGAGAGCATCGCCGTCGATGCTAAGAGAGCGGCGGAAGCGGCCACGTCGTCAGCTAAACAATACGACGTCGCCATAATTGGCAGAAAGGTGGATCGCTTGATGGAGCACTGCGGGCAGACACCTGCGGATCTTCCTCCAACTGACAACAATAAGGGTGCGTGGTCTGAGACTCTCAACTTGCATGCAAGAGCTGCACGTTGCGCGATGCCATAAAGTACTGGTACAGATGTCACGTTCCCATTGCTATTATAATTCCAGTGACCTCTCCACCGGTGACATCACCTCCAGTGACCCGCGCGGCTCCAGTGACAGCAGCAGCAGAGACCTCTCCTCCTGAGGCAGACCCACCAATAATGACGGGTCCGAAGTGCCAGTATCCCTTCTTCACCCTGGGAGACGGATGCTACCACTTCTCCGGACAGAGGACCAGGATGACATGGGACGAGGGCCAGACCTACTGCAGGTCACACGGAGGCGACCTTCTCGTCCTCGAGACCAAGGAGGAAGGCGCCGTCATCAGGGAGTACCTCAAAACATGTGAGGCTTCTTACTTGAGCCTGTACACTATATCCCAGCAGTGTCGTTTATATGTATTATTGGCCATGATGATCCCATCACCCTTGCTTGTGATTTGGCAGCAAAAGTCCAGCTGGACTCGTACATAGGAGGCAGTGACAGGGGCCAGGAGGGAACCTGGTACTGGCTGGACCCTTCCCGTCCAATCCTCTGGCATGACTGGGGAAGGAGGCAGCCCAACAACCTGGGTCGGATGGAGCACTGCCTGGAGGTGGCCAAGGCCTTCGACTTCAGGTGGAACGACAACAGGTGCGACAGGAAATACAGCGTCATCTGCGAGCTGCACGGATACCACGCCGATTAATAAGGCAGCTCTGATGCGGAGGACGCACGCCTGACCGCAATAATACGTATAATTATTATGTTTGCGAAGCATTTATAAGCATGCATATGACAACACGGTGTGGGTCCAATGAATTATGGAATATGCCATGAGTGTACCTGGGATAATAAAATATAATTATTAATTACACTGGAAGACCGTCACGATCCTGCCAATTTTGATTTAGAGGTGATATTTCCCGTTTAAAGGTGACCACGGCAGCTCCCATCTCAGCACGTCACCTCTAAACCTGTGTCACCTTAAAATCCTCCTGTCATTGTCCCCTATACATTGACGTCACCTTTATTGATGCGGAAATTACTTCCTCCTGTCACCTTTATTCAACGAATCCCCTATAATTCCCTACTGCCGCATTACGGATCACCTTTAAAACAACTCTAAAGGGGATATTAAAGGTGACCGGACTAAGAGTGTACACTCTACTCGCCGGAGCGAAGGAAGCCATATCCTCAGACCTATTTACCGATTTACCCACTAATTAACCTATACGCCCTTTACACCTATCCAAACAAACAACCTCACCCTCAGCCACGTCCATGGTCCTATTGACACATGAACGTCTAGGCTTCACACTAGCAACACCCTGACACTGGCCCACCTGGTCCAACCATCATGATTGTGAACTCTGAAGTTATGCGTGCAAAGTCTGTATAGCTCCTAGTAATGCCTCACCCACACGTACACAAAAATATGAAATACATATAATTAGTCACACTGCCACTTCCAGCAGGGAAAATAAACACGGGAAATTGGGTTACTTTGTTCAAAATGTGAGCTCCGCAAATCCGTCGATGTTTGGTGGGTTACCAACTTTTCCCGACCTTCTCCACTCGCCTGACTGCGGCCAACAATCTGGCCCTCCCCTCCACATCACTTTGGAACCGAAAAAAGCCATTTCTGGCTTACTTACTCGAGATATTGTTGCAGAAATAAGCCGCATGCCGCCGCATTAACCGGAGTGATTCTGGCTGCAACTTCCAGCTGCAATACCCTAGAACGTCAGGGGTACCAACTTAGCCATTCACGCGAAATAATTACGCAATTATTAC
>JYFJ02005744.1:0-23087 GCA_000934665.2 Catajapyx aquilonaris
GTTCGTCTCTCAGGAAAACTGCTTATACCCTCGGAATCAGGATTTCTTGCCCGATTTTTAGAACACAACTTGTATTTTGAGTGGAGTGTCCCTTTAATGTAACTGTCAATTGTGCTTGAATTATCGCAAAATAATTCCGACAAGTCCACCGCGGTTGGCCTTCTTGTATTTTGTGAACAGTTCCAAAAATTTGTACTTTGGAATAATTCCCAACTGTTTGATTTTGTGTCCATTTTTGTGCTTTTCTTTTTGTGCTCAAAAATTATGCCGGTGGAAACAGGCCTTTACCTGCTCTGACTCTTTGCATTTTTATTACCTAGATTCTAGAATATTTTGCAGCAAACCCAGAAAACAGCCAGTAATTCCATAGCTCATTGGTAGCAAGTTCCAGATGCAAATTCCTCTTGACTCAGAACTGTGAGATCAAAAAGAAAACCTCTCAAAATTTCACTGCTACTAGATCATGAACCTGGCCTCAGTGCCGGATTTAGGCATGTGCGAAGAGTGCAACTGCACCAGGGCCCCTCACCAAAAAGGCCCCCCCACCATGCATAACCACCAAAATAAAACAAAAGCCATGCGCTTGGATTCATTAAAATTAGCAAAAGCATAGGAAAGTCTATCGTTTATCCGCACCTAGCGACGAGGCGGGGTTGGGAGGACGTGGTGGGCTCCAAACATGTTGGCTACGGATTGCAAGCAATCGGTTGCCGGCAGAGCACAA
Source organism: Catajapyx aquilonaris (assembly GCA_000934665.2). Taxonomy (NCBI): domain Eukaryota; kingdom Metazoa; phylum Arthropoda; class Diplura; order Dicellurata; family Japygidae; genus Catajapyx; species Catajapyx aquilonaris. Next base: position 725 of record JYFJ02005744.1, read on the forward strand.
CAAATAGTGTCTTCTTACCCCTGCCACGCGAACCGATCAGACGAGTGCTAGGACCACAGTATTAATGAAGGAGGTGGGAAATATGTAAGCCGTGATGGTAGCTGCAGTCCATTAACCCAAAGAACGACATGATGTCACACCATAAGCCGTGTTTTATGAGCGTGTGCAGTAATATGCCTGCAGAGTGAGTTGTGGGCATGATTGGAGGGGAGAGCAGGGTGGAGGCAGGCGGAACTTGGCGTCATGGCGTTCCTTGATTTAACGGACTGTGTGAAGGTGTACTTTGCGCTTGGCCTGCGGCGCACAATGAGGACCGCATTGTACGCGTATACAAACCCACAATAAGTGCCCAGCTCCGCTATCGCTCCGCAAAAACTACATATATCACGCACAGGCGACGTACCGTGCCTGGCAGGGCCACAACATTGGACAGTACTGTTGCGGTAACAAAACACCATACAGCAACACCACGACAAAGGGCTATTCCATCCACTTAATCACCTCAAAATCCCGAATTGAATCCCCGAAATGATGAAAATAACATTGACATTTACCCGGATCATAATACACGTAGGGCCCCTCTCCGCATCGTTTGCAGTCTTGCCTACAAGACCCACCTCCATACACCACGCCACTATGGTCTTCATGCCTCCTTGGCACATTGAGAAAAATTCTAATTTGGCTGGCAGCAGTATCAAGGCACCCGATTGTTTGCGACGCAACGTTGCCAAGCGTCGGGAGGCCCCCCACCTGACCAACTCCGACGGCGTTGTTAAGGTGCGGATAAACAATAGTTTATCCAAAGCATAAACTGTAATTTTATTTATGTATCATTAACATAAATATTTAAAAAGTGATTTAGGGGAAGTATGGATCACTACTAATCCAGTAGCACAAGGGGGCCCCCACCAAAAAAATCTGCACGAGGGCCCCCCGTTCAGTAAATCCGGCGCTCTGGCCTGCTGCTGACCACCTCTTCAGACCTCGTCAAGTCTCCCCCTGACACAGAGGAGTGTAGATATTTGGAAAACATTACGAAAAAGCAGGTATAGGACACCTTTACGTTGCAAAGATCTTCTGGCATTTGCTTGTAAAAAAATTTCTTCTTCAGGTACAAATGATTCAAATGATTGGATACACCCTTCTAAACAGCAACTTTGGGAAAGAATGATTTGCCACTTCAGTGATTTTATAATCACAAAATCACACAGGCAGATTCTCCATTTAGGTACTTTAGTCAGATTATTTGTAACTTATAAATGTCATATTTTATAATCCTAGTAAGTTTATTCTGTATTCACCAATTGTATAAACCAGGCCATACATACTATTCCAAACACAGGATCCACAGATTATACAAGGTGAAGGGAAACTCGCGGACAATCGCCAGGTAGACTCACGGTTGTTAGAGTATATCCTTCCTATGGTTGGACCGTCCGGCTAGTGGGCGGTGATTGGTGGAGGGGGAAAACGTCACGGTGAGGATAAATTCAAACTGGGATAGGGCTTTCCATGCAATGCCATTTACTTTACGTAATTATTTTCACACACTTCTAAGTGAGCTAAAAATTTGAGAATTGGCAGACCTGTAACCCAGACATCCAAGACAACGTCAAATGTCCCGAATCACACATTCTCGCCCTGGGGCCGGCCCACGGGCGAAAGTTCTTAGGCAAGGCAAAAAGGGCATAATTCCCTTCTTGGCTAACCGAATGACACAAATTGGCACACTGAACACTGACATTGAAATGAAAGTAGTGGTAAAAGCACGAGAACCTAATCGCTCTGCTTCGGGGCGGCCAAGAGGCTTGTATAAAAGTGGGAAGATGCACAGAAATTGTTAGAGGATACTGAAATACAAGTACTTCATGACTTTATTGTTTATTGCCATTGCCAACACCGACGATAATATTTTCAGATATGATGAAGTATGATTCTGTTAAAGATTATATTAGTATTTTACGTCAGTACAAGTTAAGTGCAATAAAGGATGAAACATAATAAGACTGCAGTGGTATTTTGACAATATTTTGGCACATCAGGCTTTTGTTTCAGAAGGAAAAGTGGACATCTGCGTACCGTATATTGGGGGCCTAACTTCATTACCACGCACATGCATCTGGGTGCATCACGTGCACAAATATTTTGGAGAAGCTGCTTTTTTATTAGCTGCGCTGACTCACGGCTGTTCGTGTAGTTTATTGTTTGTCCCGCTGGAGTCCCGTCATTTTGTCCGGGTCCGAACCTTCATAAGATTACGTTTTTTAAACGAAACATTTCTGGAAGAGAGGGCAACACGTGCAGCAGGTAGGAAAAAGAAGAAGTGGAAGAAATCTGCCGTTTAATTTTTATCGCGGATTTTGCAGACATTGCCACGTACATTATTATTATTATTATTATTGCAACAACAAGAACATCATCATCATCATCACCACCATAATAATAATAATAATCATCATTATCATCATAATAATAATGTGTTATGTTGTGGTACATGCAAAGGTACATGTCTTCATATACGTGCAAAGTGTGTGGTGGTGTGGATTGTGTTACAATCTTTGCGTAAGTTTGTCGGTGGTTCAATGTCAGTGTTCAGTGTGCCAATTTGTGTCATTCGGTTAGCCAAGAAGGGAATTATGCCCTTTTCCCTTGCCTAAGAACTTTCGCCCATGGGCCGGACCCAGGGCGAGAATGTGTGATTCGGGACATTTGACGTTGTCTTGGATGTCTGGGTTACAGGTCTGCCAATTCTCAAATTTTTAGCTCACTTAGAAGTGTGTGAAAATAATTACGTAAAGTGCATGACATTGCATGGAAAGCCCTATCCCAGTTTGAATTTATCCTCACCGTGACGTCACGCCAAAAGCCACGGTCACGTGACAAGAGCAAATCTGTCGGGACGGCTCCCCCCTAAAACTAATATACTGTAGGGATGTGTAATTAGTTTTGGATGCAGTCACATAGGTAATGCGTACGGTGCCGTCCAAGTTTTGTGACGTCACATCCGCTCTGCAAGCTTCAAAGAAGCAAAAGCCAGCTTGAGGCCCTCCAAATAATCCAGCCTTGGATCCATAACACATCGTCCATGTGCAATAGGTGCTTACCAAATAAATCCCCATTTAGAACAGCATACCCAATCTTTATAGTTTAGGCACTCCAGGATTACTTTTTACTAGAAAATACCAGATTATTTGATTGGTGTCTTCTACCTGTATACCATGCATAGAGCATACCATGCATACCATGCTCTTGGGACCACCCTGAACATGGATGAGGATGCAGCTAAATGAAACTTTGATGTGATCATAGCATTCTCATCTGTAGCTAATTCCAGCGCTCTAGGCCAAGTTGTACCACCTAATGTACGAGGAGTGATCAAAAAGTAAGGTCTCCAAGTCTGTAACCTTTATTCTGTATGAACACAAATGACGAAACTTACAGGGTAGATGAGGACAATGGACATCTACTTTTCTACATAGTTTCCACCCCGAAGAATGCACTTATCCCATCGCCAGACCAGTTTCTCAATCCCTTCCCAATAGAAAGGGGTGCCCTGTTGACAGCACCAGTCACGCAGCCTTCTTCACCTCATCGTCGCTTCGGAAACGCTGACCTACCATGTCTGCTTTCAGGGCTCTGAATAAGTGATAGTCTGTGAGGGCTAGGTCGGGACTATAGGGTGGGTGAGAAAGAACTTCCCAGTCGTATCCCTTCAGCAAAGGCATGGTGTCCCTCGATGTGTCCGGACGGGCGTTGTCGTGGAGAAGGATGACCCCAGCAGTGAGCAATCCTGGTTGTTTCCACCTGATGGCCTTCTGCAACTTCGCCAGGGTCACTGCGCTCCGAATTGATAGTCGCAACTTCCAGGATTGCTCACTGCTGGGGTCATCCTTCTCCACAACAACGCCCGTCCGGACACATCGAGGGACACCATGGCTTTGATGAATGGATACGACTGGGAAGTTCTTTCTCACACACCCTATAGTCCCGACCTAGCCCTCACAGCCTATCACTTATTCAGAGCCCTGAAAGCAGACATGGCAGGTCAGCATTTCCGAAGCGACGATGAGGTGAAGAAGGCTGCGTGACTGGTGCTGTCAACAGGGCACCCCTTTCTATTGGGAAGGGATTGAGAAACTGGTCTGGCGATGGGATAAGTGCGTTCTTCGGTGTGGAAACTGTGTAGAAAAGTAGATGTCCATTGTCCTCATGTACCCTGTAAGTTTCGTCATTTGTGTTCATACAGAATAAAGGTTACAGCCTTGGAGACCTTACTTTTTGATCACTCCGTAGATCATCGACTGGAGGTCTGACAGATGTTACCAATTGCAGTTTATCAGTTAGCAATGAGATTACATGAGGTGCTGAAAATCAAAAACCACCAGCTCCAAAAAACAAAAAAAATTAGTTAGCACCGGCAATGCATTCCTCATGCCATGGAGTACATAATACCTTAATATGGTATTTAAAACCCTACAACAAAGCCGTCAAATGCAGGGGTGAAAAGCGACCTCCGTAACAAAAACCGCCAGCTCCATCCCCACTCGCAGAAAATTACAGATCAAAAGCCGCCAGCTCCATCCCCACTCGCAGAAAATTACAGATCAAAAACCGCCAGCTCCATCACGAAACTAAAGCTGACATGGGAGACAGTACATACTGTGAAGCTCGTATGGATAACGATGGTGCGAATGAGATTTGCATTTAACAGAACACCTTGCATAATGTAATGGAACATTGGTATGTAAGCGTGGAATAAACTTAAACATTTACACACCGGATAAACTTGTGTTTCATGTTTCCCTCACTCAATTTTGCATAAAAAACCGCCAACTCCAGCTGTTGCAAATCAAAAACCGCCCAGTGGCGGAATGGACGGTTCACAGCTCATTAGGTAATGGCGGATGATTTCATGATAACTTACCAATGGTTGTGTTGCTAGTAAAGGTATCTATAGCCGCTACATTCAGGTGTCTACGTTGACATACGGCGAAACTGTAGGTTTTTCTCGTTTTTCTCCGTTACGTTTATGACGGAGCTGTCGGTTTTTGATTTTCAGCACCTCACATCTGCTATTCTGCTAATTCTGACTCCCTTCTGACAAAGCTGTCAAGTGCAGCTTCCCTCTCAGTATTATCATGCACCCAGCTCCTTATTTACACCAGCAAGAGCTAATGACACCAGTAACATTAACATGTTGTATACTAGATCCTTGCTATGGCTCTAAATATTAGTACAAAGTCTGAACAGCATGTTGTTCTATGAGACTTTCCAGTAGCCTACCTAGCTAATCTATTCACTTCTACACCATTCCTGAAACATCACATCACAGTTGTCCCAAATGTCAGTCGTACATAAACCCACCCTCCTAGGCTATGACATTGTTTATGAAAGGCTGTAAGAGCCAGTTGTATCAATGCAAATTAATCAGAAAATCTCTCCTTGTCAGATTATAATTATATGGTGAGTGCCAGTACATAATCATAAATTTTTAATTTGCTTTCATACAACGGGCCCTAAGTTACAAATCCGTTTCTTACAACTCTCCATCAGATCCCATTAGTCATACCACCATATTAGTAATTACGCATAATCCTATGCATATCAACAAACACCCAATGTTTGTAATTACAAAACACATTGCCCGAGAACGTCCTCGCTTATTCCCTCACCCCATGCATGGAATACACCTACCCGCAACGTGCACGACAACTACTTACATGGGCACTGCATAAGCATGCCTACCGCCATGTTCAGACCCATCATGTGCTCTGCGGTATGACACTACACGAATTTGGTACCAGCACACGTGAATTGAAGGTGGAAAAAATGGCTGCATCACTTTCCCTTGGGTGACCTTGCCTTCCTCTGGGGAATTATGCAGGCTCCACTTTCCCCTCCGTTTTGCTTTCCAGATGAAGATGGCCAACAGATTATGCAGGACCCTGCCCACTTATACTCGCTAAACCAGGGCAGACAACAAACCTGTTTGCCTCTCTTGGGCGACTTACATATGTGAGAAGCCATATGCAAGCAATCCAGCTGGACGTCACCAAGGCCAAGTGATTCAGAATACACGCGCCCCAAACATCGCGTCGGACACAAATCGGACCTAATTATGGAACCAGATGGTAGGTGGCAGGGCGCTCAGGCTACTCAATACGGTACCACTCTGCCCTGCTCTGCCGGACCTTGAGGCCATTTGGTAGGACTAGGAGCTGTAGGCTGGGGGGACACCTTAGCCATCTGGGGGTTGGCTACAGAAGGATATGCTCAAGGTTTAAACGCTGAGAATAAGGCGCAAATAGCCATTGCACAAGTGGAATGGGTGGTGGGTTATTTGAAAGGCGACAGTAGTGCGTAATGGATTCCCAAATCAAATCAGCTGCTGCTTAGAATCAGATCTGATGTAGACAAACAGCATCTAGTGAATAATGTATACTTGATGCTGTTTGTCTTATAAGTAGTGATTGAATCAGGTGTTGCAATAGGTGAACCTAGTCCGATCTGTTTGGCAAGATGGGACTATAGGACAACATGGGTAGGGTTGGAGGGAACAGGTCAAAAGGAGTGTATAGCATGAGATGGGTTAGGTGAGAAACTTGTGCATAATTGTACAAGCCAATATGTATAAAACTGCCTGTATGACTTTATTGGGAGGTGGTCATCATACACATCAGACAACTATTATGTAGCTAGGTGGGTCACCTTATTGCTCACAATGGAGATAATCACTCATCTCTAATATAGATGGTCCTGCAAAAAGTCCTTAAATGCCACCTGAATTTTATTTGTATTAACCTAACTCATCTTAACCTACTCTATTTAATCACTTCAAAATAAAACCTTTATTTCGCAAATTATTTGATACTTACATTGGCAGTCATGGGCAGATTCACGGTGATGTACTGTGACACTTATTTTCCTATCAGAAATCCAGTATAGAGATCAGTGAGTAGGACAGACTAGCCAGATAGCCCAGATTACCTGCCACAGTGTCCAGGTTGAAAACAGTGACATGTCAAAACACCTTAAAAATAGGTAGAAAGTCTCACTTTCCATTTCCAGAATTTTCTGATAGGCTTTCAATTTCAAAATCTCATTCCAAAAATATCACGTCACCATCTTTGAGATGATTCAGAATAACACCCTTGGACACAATTTTGAATTTAAAACTTTCATTTTCAACAAAACTGAGTATGATAACCATGTTCTTCAAAGAGCTTCAAGAAAGACCTATTACACTTCATTTGCTTGTCTTTCAAGAGTTACAGGTCTCCAACAGCACATGGCTTACCAAAATAAGGATCAAATTGCATGCCTGTTTCACACTGGAATAAGTTTCTGCAACCATGATTTGCAGCTGGAAACAAACTTTCTGGTGGTTGATACAGTGCCATACACAGGAAATCCCCAGTTTACGAACGACCGGACTTACGCCTATTCGTACTTAGGAACAGGCCCCCAAGGCTCTCCAGTAGGATCATTTGGATGGTGTTATGCAATAATGTGTCAACCCACAAAAATGTCAAGATTGAATTAAGCCAATGAACATATACCCAAAGAATCGTACTGCAATCAGTTAAAATCAATCAGGCGAAATGTGCATACTTCTGCCATAAATGACCAAAAAGGACACTGCATTAATTTCACGGGTGTGACATTCAAAGCTGTTTCTCAAAACTGTTCTCATATGGGTTGACTCATTATTGCATAACACCATCCATTTATAAATTATCCATCCACTTTTAATCACTTCTGCATATGTTGACTGACACCAAGGTCAACATAATACTGTATAATTAATAAATTATTGGGGAACTAAGTTCTTCTGCGTATGTAAGCAGTTTGTTGGAGAAGCATATTTACGCTGCATGTATGCACTGTTCCTCATGTATTCGAGTTACGTACATTTTCAGGGACGTAACGTGTTCGTAGACTGGGGACTTCCTGTATATTATACATGAACAGAAGATGACCATTGGCAATTGACCTACGGCCCTAGCACGGGGTACCAAAAAAAACACACACAGCCTTGTCTTCACTAAGGCGTGGGGACGTGAAAATTCAACTTTTCGAAGCTAACCTAACCTAACCTAACCTACCCTACCCTACACTAACTAAGTAACCTAGGCTGAGAAAAATTGACTTTTGTGAAACCCTACAACTGAAAATAGTGGGGACATGTCCCCACTAATTTACACATGCCCCCACTCTAATAGTACACAGTGTGTGAGAAACACTGTGGGGACCGAGAAATGTCCCCACAATGCGGACTAGTCCCCACAGCTTCAGTAGAAACCCAGACCTACGTCCCCAGACCTTATTGAAGACATGAACACACACAAAAAAAAAACGCCAGATATGAATGAGCAGGTTGAGCACGAGACCGAAAACCGTCTTTTTAAATATACCGAGCGAAATATGAAGCTCATATTGAAACAAACCAAACTGACACTGAGACCAAAACTGTAGACACTTCTTAGCATTTCAAAACTTAAATCATTTAGATATGTCTACAAGTTTTCGAATTATAGGGTTTCAAAATCGGCACATTCTTTTTCGATCACCCTGTAATTCATAACATGCAGTTTCCATTATTTATAAACTTCTGCTTTGGCAGTATAAAATCCCAAATATGGACAAGATAGAGCCTACCCCAGATATAAGAGCCTAGGCTGTAAGCAACCCTCAATTACAGCCAACTCAAAAGGCTGGTCCCAGCTTATGTTTTCATATAATTATGCCCTATGCATTTGTATATAGGAAACATCAGATATATGATACCTTACTGATTTCTGTGGTCCCTTGATGCCTTATATCTGGAGTCTACTGTATTATATTTCAGAGTCAGACTCAAGATAAAGCAAGGGGGGATGACAACACCTGTTGTACCACCAGCCCTTATCTAAAAAGTAAAACTTCTTAGGTCTTTGCTTGGAATGTTCTTGTCCTCACAAAAAAATTATTTCCCCGTTTCCAGGACACGTGATTTCCTTCTGGCAGTATTTAAATTGTTAACGTGCAATTCCCAAGTCAGAATGACTGTTAGTGACAATTTCTGTATTATCCATGTGAAGACATCAGAAATGTTGCACACTCTTACTCCATGTTGATAAGTCTGGGTTGAATGGCATGAACAGCCAACTTCTGGGGCACAAGAAAAGTAACAGATCTCCTTTATTACCATACTTTATTGTGTCATTGCTTTTCTTTTGGCTACCAACTTGAAAAACATCCTGTGAGATGCAGTTTATGGGTGTGTGTCAGGTGATAAAGTATGTACTAAACATCACACTTGGATCAGCATAGTAGGCGAATTGTGCCGCTGTCAGCTCCCAGAAGCAGCATTTGGTTGAGTGGGAGAACTCTCATGCTGGTGAGGACTCCTTTGAATGTGTCAGAGCGAAGACGGGTGGACGAAAAGGATGAATTAGCATCCACCGATGTATGCACACCGATGCGGTTAGCCGTAGTGCCCGAGATCAGTTCAGTCCCATATGAACACAGACAATGCACAGGTTCGCTTGGTCCCCTGTGAAAATGAGACATGTCACTTGCCTTTTATGACCTATCATTTACAACCCTGACTTACCTGAGGTGGAATCTGAATTTTCCTTCATCACTACTCCAGACAGACACAAGCTGATCTAGAGAGCTGCTTACAAATGTGTTGTTGTTGACTGCCACAATTTGCAAAACCTGCAATAAGAAATGTTATAAAACATAGAATCGACAGCTCAAGCTACATCATACCTCTCCTTCATGGCCTTTACATGAGCCCAACAACATTCCAGTGCGTACATCCAGTACAGACAGGGCACCTGTTGAATGGCCCACAGCAACCCAGTGCCCATCAGGGCTCACAGCCATGCATCGAATTAGTCCCGCTGGACCCAATGATGCCTGCATATAAAAAATCAATAAGTGCTTACTAAGCTTACATTATATTCAAATAACAAAACATTGCATAAATCCTCTCTTGCAGTCATGGCAGCACCCTTCACAAACAAAAATTGAAGTGCTGTATGACTACACTATGAAACATGATATTTGTCCATGAAAATTATTGCTATTTCCATGTTCCTTATTAGGTCACAAGTAACTCATAATGGGCATTCATTTTGTCTTTATTGGTCTTTGACTTCGGGGCAGTCAAAAACCAAAATCCTCAAATATAGCATGTTTTTCCCAATCAAGAGGGCCTAAATGTTGCTGGACCATCTCGTATATTTCTGAAAATAATCACAGCTGTACACACCTATGCCGTAACACTGCATGTCAAGTTCAGGCAAATTGTGAAATACAGTGGGAGGGAAAAAATCGCGAAATTTTGAAAATGGGGCCTTTTTTGGATTTTTTTTTCAGTCCCCTATTAACATATACATAAAGTGACAGAGAAACGCGAGCAGAATGGGTCAGTAAAATTTGTGTTTTTGTACAATGCACTCAGAAAAACATGTATGTCATTTCATCAATCACATGTCCAAGAATTTGGCTTCATTAAAATTAATGGTAATTCAGCAAACATATCTATTATTTTCTCGCGAGCCATGCATGACCTAGGATTGACACTGAATATATTGAATCTTGTATGGGTCACAACTCCTGTCACCAAATATGGCTGCTCTTACGCAAATACATCATAAACACTTGGACACGTTACTGAGCATGTGACCGACGGAATGCCATACATGTTTTTCTGAGTGCATTTTTGAGAAAATGAAATTCCATAGGCGCATTCTACTTGAGTATCTCTTCCATTTGATGTATAGGTTGATTGTGTTTTGACCACTTCCAATAACTGAAAGAAATTATCCAAAAGTTTCAAAATTTCGCGATTTTTTCCCTCCCCACGTTATTTCGCAATTTGGCTGAAACTTGATAGGCATTGTTATGGCATAGGTGTGTACATCTGTGATTTTTTTCAGAAAAATCTGAGATGGTCTAGCAACATTTAGGCCCACTTGATTGGGAAAAACATGCTATATTTGAGAATTTTGATATTTTGCCTGCCCCGAGGTCAAAAACAAATCAAAGACAAAATGAATGCCCATTATGAGTTACTTGTGACTTAAGGGACATGAATATGATGATGAATTTCCATGGACAAAAAAAAAGGCAAATTTTGTTGCATAGAGCCTGGAGTCACCCTACTCTTTAGCTTACCCAAGTGCCCATATTTTAATAAATATGGCTATAATAGTAGTGTTCTAGCAAATGAAGTATGCTTAGTGGAAGGGCGGCATGGTGGTCTAGTGGTTACGCTACTGGCCAGCCAAGCGGGAGGCCGGGGTTCATATCCCGTCCCCGTCACCTCTGCTTGGCCGGGTCTTTTTCCGCTTTTCACATGACATGCTGGAGCAGAATTGCACTCCCTTCTCTGCTCGGGGCCAGGAGAAAATGCCTGGTGTTAAAGAATGTCAGAAATGGCTATCACACGGCGCCCTCCCTTGGGAACTTCCCCTTCCCCCCTAAGAGGGCCACGAGCCATATCACGGGGTAACCAAAAAAAATGACAGTATTGGCCCCCACACTAAAGTATAAACCAGCCTTTATGCAAAACCAGCTCACATGAATGCTGTCGTGTCCATTTGAAAGTCTAATGATGCAAAGCAAAGTTATGTCAGTGTCATTGAAGGTCTTGTTTTTCCCACCTTCACTCAATAATCCAACCACTTGAGCAATTGGACACCACGTCAGAAATTAAATGGTGTATATGTAAGTGGCCTGGTCTAACCTCACCTTGAGTTCATTAACGTAGCCACATGTTCGAACATCAATAAACCGGACAGTAGCATCCATAGTGGCAGCCAGGAGTTGCGTGCTTGGTGGTGGCATGGCCCGAAGTACATTGACAGGGCTACCTCGAGGGTTGTCCATTTGTCGCACTAGCATACCCATAAATGGGTCCCAAATGTGCACTGTTGAATCGCATGAAGCAGCTAGACGAAGTGACTCCAGAAAGGTGACACCAAACACTGATTTCTTGTGATTGGTGTATGTCCACTGGCAGTATGTGGTGCTTTGCCCATCACCCTAGAATAACAAAAAAAAATTGTACTACCAACTAGCTTAAGATTCACAGAGTCCTCTACTGCTATTGTCTACCTGTATAAACATGCAGAGTAATTGTTGTTAATAACATACTGGTTTAGTTTAAAATCTGCTATTAGGTGATTCTTCACCAGAACAGCAATATGGGCACTTTTCCACCAAATTTTGACTAATGTTTGGAGTGCATCCAAAACAATAAAAGTGTGCAATTCAAAAAATTAATTATATATTTTTGGGTGCAATTACAGTGTTTTTTATACTTGTAATTTATATATATATGAAACATTTCGATCAGCTACAGGCTCTTGCCAATTCTACTACATTTTAATGCAATTATGTCATCACATTAATCAGTAATTGTGGAGTGACCAATCAAAACGCAACAAACGCCAAAATTTTCAAAATCGAGTTATAGGTGGTAGCATGTCCTTGAGGCTCGGGTCTACGTGTGTGTTAGATTGTGACATTTCTAAATGCAATATCTACCGTGTTATAAGGGCTGGAAAATGGAGTGTTGCTTCAAAACGCAATATGTGACCCATACCGGCTACTTCAAAACGCAACATGCGTCAAGCAGCCTATGAGAGAGTGCGATGCGCAACTGTTACAAATGGCCACCGATATCTTACCAACCCCATGGAGTAAGCTAATCAACTCACACAGTACTACAGTAGTACGGATGTTGTTCTCATCGACTCGCTCCAACCCCGAAGGGTGTATAAGTAATAAAAATTTTAAAAAATAGCTAATAATGTTCTCATGATTAGCAATGTGTTTAGATAATAATTAGTGTCAAGGATATGGTATCATGGTTCCTGCTGATAGAAGAAACTAAGAATTTATCACAGTTTAATAATATGGTCAATGATAATAATCGATCAAAATGCAACATCTGACACATGTGCCCAATCAAAACGCAATAAGTCAAATTTTGATTAATTTTTTTCTCGTGACTAGACAACTCCTGATTTCATTAACATACACCATTAACCACCTCTGCATATGGGCATAATGTACTGCACATTTTGTTTCTTGGTCACATTCCATTTGGGAGCAATCGGTTTTTGTTGAATATATCGAAATGGCTTTGTTGGCGTTTGTTGCGTTTTGATTGGTCACTCCACAATTATGATCACTGTCATTTTGCATATGCTTGAGCATCCATGAGGGCAAGGCCCATAGGCTGGGCTTGTCACACAAGCGTATGTTAGCCTGACGTTTGGCAATCTCCCTCTGGATGAAAATAGCTACTAGCAAAAGATCTCATGTTCTGGGCAATAATTATCCAGGCCACAGCTGACTTTTTTTGCTCTCACGTGATGAAGAGGAGTTGTACAGCTATGAGCATAAACTTGGAGACGGCAGGCCCTAACCTTCGGCAGGGTGCTCTTCCAATCTCAGCTATTACGGTATCAATTGTACTGTTATAAATACACGAACACACACCTGAAACAGCTAACTCGGTCGAAAAAGAGTCTATTAATTTGAGTCGGATAAAGAAAGGTCGGAGAAGGCCCGCAGCGTCTCCAACTTTATGCTCGCGGGTGTACCTGCTGCCAGAAGGCCAAGCTACCTACACCTAAGTGACACAAACAGAAGTAAAAAACATTTGTTCAAGATTCCAATGTGTGAACCAGAGGGCATCCCAGCCTCAAAGCCCATATGAAGTAAGTCACATGCAAATATGAGACATGAATCTATGCCAGAAGATGGGGTAGGCACCTATCTTCATATTCATTTTTTTTCTTCAACTCCTGATAGTGGCAGCTGCTTAACGCTCTTGCCAAATGGCACCAACATTCACTTAATGAGTTATTAATCAAACAATTATGGAAACATACAACAAATTCCTACCTGACTTCTCAAAGACCAGAGCTTCACAGTTTTGTCCTTGCTGCAACTTATGAAGCTGTTCTCATTGTCCAAGACATACACACCCCTCACACTGTTCACATGCCCCACAAATGTTTGCAACTTAATCTGCTTGAAGTTGAATCGAACATCTTTCTCTGCTCGGCCAATTTCATGCTCCCAATATGCCAGCCAATTTCCTTTCAAATGCCTGGAATATTGCACATATGTTTATCACATTTTCAAACAGAGGCATTACAGAGACATAAAACACTCGTAAAAATTGAAATCACCTGCTGTTGTTTTCCATTATTCTGCAAAAATGTGAAACATTTCGATCAGCTACAGGCTCATTAGGGCTTGACGGAACACCTGGGCTTGGATGATCTACTTTCTGCAAGTGAATAAATACAACATAGCAGAATGAAGGTTAACTCTGATTCACGTATCAATTTTACAAGTTTGGACATATCTCTTTCCAGCCTGTTGATTACAAGGCTGCAAAAAAAAAAAAAGTGCCTAACCTGCAAGTCAATTCTGTTTCCAATAATGGCCACATTACTCCCAAGATTCCCAGTGACACCTCCACCACGCATGTCACCTAATGATGGCTCCGGAGGCATCCCAACTGGTATAGGAGCAGCACTTCCTACAAGTTAAATTCAGATTTAAAATTTAAAATTTATCAAGAACCAAACACTTAGTACTTATTATTATCATGTTTATTGACCCTGTGTAAACATAGCTCCTATGCACGTATTACTGCCTGATATTACTGCATAGGTGATTCACTGCATAAAGAAAATTAAAAGAAGTGTGTAGGAAAGAGTGGAAGAACTTGAGACACATGGGAATGATAATGAAGAGGGGGGGATAGAAGTCGGTGGTGTATTGTTTACAGGATTATTACATCAGCATTGGATAGAAGGTGGACAGAGAAAACAAAAAAATTATAGACCAATTGTATAGTACAGTACTACATCACTCAAAAAAATGAAGACAATTTGGGATTCAAACCAAACACAAAATCGTCTCCATCTTTTTGAGCAATATGGTACATCTCACGCTACTAATTATAATTAAATAACTAATTAATTAGTACTAATTATAAGGTTACACAAACATGTCTGCCAATAGTGGGCAAATCTTTTGTGCTATGTAGATAATCATATTATAATAAATTCAGCTCTAACAAGAAGCTCCATGAACCAAAATTAGCTGCCTCCCAATAAGTATTTGCTTGTTACAATTGTCAACACTTGGTAGAATAAATGTCTGCTCAGAGATGTGTGCTGGTGAAATTTCAGAGATACTTGCCTCTGTCACTTCATCTTCAGTTGATAAAAGAGTTACAGAGTATATTCCAATTGAAGAACCTGTTTCTGTTAATATTATTTTGTCACACAAAGTAGCTTATTATTAAGTGGTGTCAAAAAAATTACTGCTAATATTAGATGGCATGGATGCACTCATTTTAACCACTGCAGTAGGGCCTAGTTTGTAATCAATGATATCAATTGGTTATGAATGGGTCATTACTAATGTTCCAAGCTTGAAAATTCCTTGCAATCAAGGCCTGAAGGAATGCACTACCTTAGTGTCAGAAAATTGCTCACCAAAAGAAACATTTCAATCGGAACGCCCTGCATATGAGAATGTAATTTGAACTATAAAATTTCCTGCTGAAAGAACTTTGTCTAGTCCTCTTCAATTCTATTATAAGGGAATTATACTAAAATTTGAATGTAACTGCACCTGTGCCCAACTCTTGTTTCAATTTCATGTCATGCTGTAAGTACAGCTGGTGTATCAATTCTCCATTCTTCAATGTCTTGTTAGAAGGACAATTTGTAATAACTTCATAAAAGTCCAAATAAGCCATGTGCGCCAGTGCTGGGGTGAACACTTGCCGAAGCTCTTCCAGTGCCTGTAATATGTACAATGAGAATCAAGTTCCCTTTGCAACCATAAAGTCTCTTACTTTTCGTTGCAATTCTCTGGCTTCTTCTGAATCCCTGTTGTTAACAGGTGGGGACAATGAACCAAAAGAACCCACTTTGCTTTTTTCAGCTGCACCTTTCACTGTAATTTGAATTGTGCCTGCCACCATACATTCATTTGTTTGCACATCACGGCAAATATCAACAAAAGTGCTGTCATCTAATGACCTGAAAATGGACTGCATCATAATTTTCCAAGGAATCGTGAATAAAAATAGCAATACCTGGGAGAACTATCCTTTCCACATTCCTTCTCCAGTGCTCTGAGTGTTTCTGCAACCGTGTCGGGCCTGTAAACTCGGTCAAAACCCAAAAAGAATCTGTGTAACACAGATAACATATGTTTGCATGTCATCTCGGTTCCAATCCTCTTGTGAATCACACTCATGGCTTCCAAGGTCTTGTGTGCCAACACCAACCGAGCTGTTCCACCAGATGGAAAGGTTCGGCAGAGAGAACAGAAGAGACGAACCACTGGCATCAAAATGTTGCGAACCAGCATGTCCTGATAATGGTGGAACCCCCATTATAATAGCAAAGTTCTTGTTGTAAGCACTTTGTGACTATACCTGCAACTGATCCATTAAAGTGGAGTCAGTGAGGTATGGGACAATATGAGTGAGGAGAGCCATGCAGCCAACAAGTCCACCCTCCAGGTTGGGAAGCAGTTTTCGTCGAGATGAAGCAATTAGTTCAGCCATGTTGGGGAAGTATTGCAACTGAATCAACTGCTCACCATACAAAGCTGAAAGTATACCCATTAATTTTTTTTATTTTTCTATTTACCCCGTGATAGGGCGGAGCCCTTTTTAGGGCGGAAGGGGAGGTTCCTGAGGGAGGGCACTGTAATTATAGTCATTTCTGACTTTCTGAAATACACCAGACCTTTTCTCCTGGCCCTGGGCAGAGTAGGGAGTGCAATTCTGCCCCGGCATGCTGGGTGAAAAGCGGAAAAAGACCCGGACAAGCAGATCGGTCGGGATTTAAACCCTGGCCTCCCTCTTGGCTGGCCAGTGGCGTGACCACCAGACCACCATGCCTCCCTTCAATATATATACCCATTAATTCATCCTCTCATATTGCATAAGTGCAGTTATTAATGGTACAAAATTCAGCAAGTCCCTGACTTACAAAAGTGGATTGGTCTGCAACATTAGAGGGGCCCAAAAAACTGCATACACACTTTCATAGATGTTATCTATGAACTATTTTCG
Source organism: Catajapyx aquilonaris (assembly GCA_000934665.2). NCBI lineage: Eukaryota > Metazoa > Arthropoda > Diplura > Dicellurata > Japygidae > Catajapyx > Catajapyx aquilonaris. The sequence goes on from JYFJ02005744.1 coordinate 17,847, forward strand.
AAGTTGAATCGAATAATGTGTAGTATAATGATCTCTCAAAGAATGTCGTTACTCACATGAATGCTGGCATCACCACGTGACCGGCAGGACACTCAAACAAATTGGCAGAGGCATGGTTGTGGTTCGAGGAGTGCAAGACCATTTTAAAGGGGTATTTCAAATTTGTATTCGTAAATGTGAGTTGTTTCAACACATGGTACAGTGTTAGACATTAATGGTGTCGTACTGGTGGCACCATGAGCCGATGGAAGCAAAGGAGTGAATCAAAGCTATGAATTAGCAACCAGTACATCGCATCACTTCGATTAGTTCCTTTACCACCATCGGCTTGGCGCCACCAGTACAACCCCATTAATGTCCAGCGCTGTACATGAGGATGAGGAGTTTGTGGAAGAAATGGTTTGATCTGATGAAGCACAACTGAAGCTTATAGTGGAACAATGAATCAGCATAATTGTGTGTTTTGGGCTCCAGAAAATATGCACATTAATGTGGAAAATGCAGTCAATTTAGTTTCCTGTAATCAGAGGTTTCTGGATGCTTAATGGTAACTACTTTAAGCACCTGTTGTAATTGTATAAGTCAAAGGTGACTTATGTTCATCCCTTGATACCTGAATTTAGTATTACAATTTTTATACAGTTTTTTATTTTGTTGAAGTGTGTATACATTTTTTGGGGCCACCCGTATGTCAATCGAATTTTAATTAACTCACAACATGTTTTTTATTATACTGCAAACTGTACCATTGGACCTTATTAATTGAAACTGGAATCACTGTCTTATCCAATTGAGGTCATTGTGAGCAGGAAAGGATCACTAGCTTCAGAAGAGGGGTACAAATGTCTGTCACATGCAAAGTAAGTGGGGGAATGAGTCTTGCCAGGCAGGTTCGAATTGCCATGAGTTGAAATTTAATGCGCTTTCTCGCAATTGACAGGTTTCTTTTACATCACCAGTTTGTTCTGTAGATTTTTTGAGAATGTCCGAAATTTTTTACATACAAGGTGTGATCAAAAAGTTCCCGGACTGTGTTCATAAAAACGTTAATATTTACTTTAAGTCCTAATTTCCACTGCCACCTTCAAAGTAGTTACCTTGGGCACGTATACAACTATCCCAGCGAATTTTCCATATTTGGAAGCACCCCAAAAAATTGGCCAACCGAAGCGTGTTCAGCACCTGCTGCGATTTTGCTTCGAGCTCTTTAGTGGAGTCAAAATGGCTCCTTTCCTACCCAAATTTCATTTTAGGGAAGAGGTAGAAATCACATGGTGCCAGGACAAACGAATAGGCAGGGTGTGGAACAGTCGTCATGTTATTTTGTCAGGAAATCCCTGACTACGCGTGAGGTGTGTGCAGGCGGCATTGTCATTGTGCAGCAACCAGTCTATGTTCTTCCATATCTCCGACCAATTGTGCCTAAATCGTCTCAAACCATCGCAGTAAGACTTGCTGTTGACAGTTTTACCAGGAGGGAGAAACTCCATATGCACAATTCCTATAATGTCAAAGAAAATGATCAGCATTGAGTTGATTTTGCTGCAAACTTGGCGCGGCACTTTTGAAGCTGTTAACCCACTCATATGTTATTGCTGGTCTTACAGATTGCTCATCAAAAGCCTTGTTCAGCATTCGGTGGGTTGCAGCCGAAATTTTGTTGAGCTGGACGCAAAATTTAATACAAATCCTTTGCTCCCTAACATCAGCCATTTCGAAAAATCGCAGAAGCACAAGAACACAGTGTCAAGATAACTGCCGAAACTCGGAAACATGTGTACCTATGAAGACGATATTTTTCAGACTAATAGCTGAAAGGTGCTCCTAGCTCCCCCTAGCGTCACAAGTTCGTACCTCCACTAGTTTGCACGGTATACCGAAAATCCGGGAACTTTTCGATCACACCTCGTAAGTCGGAAGCTGCATAAGTTGGGTACTGGCTCTTCATGTATAATAAATTTCAATGGGATTTTACCGTATCCAGGCAAGCAATGCCTTCATGCACATTTTCAAGAATGCAATCAACCAAAATTTAGCAAGTATCATAGGTGTGATTAAGCAGTACATGTAATAATAATAATAATAATAATAATAATAATAATAATAATAATAATAATAATAATAATAATAATAATAATAATAATTTGTGCCCCGTGCTAGGGCCATGGGCCCTCTTAGGGGGGTGGGATACCACCACATTTTTAAATTTTGTCTGAAACTCTTGCTTTCGTTTTTACTTCTCGTATATGGGGATGGGATAGGGACGGAAGGAAGCGGCTGTGGCCTATAATTACGGACACGACCCCGGAATTTTCCTGGTGAGACCATGGGAAACCACAGAAAACCACGGTCAGGGTCGGCGGGCACCGGGATTCGAACCCAGGACCTCCCTATTAGCAGTCGGATACCATATCCCCTCCGCTACCACTTAAGCAGTACATGTATGATGTATCAAAAGGTGAGGCAGCATTTCCTACCTTAATCATCAGAAAAGGAGTTTATCAAATGCCAGTAAAGTCACTTTATTGAAAGAGTAAAAACCTCATCTGCCTTGAACGGCAAGAACATGCAATCTTAATATCAAGATTTTAGTTGATGCTAGTATAGCCTACTGCTGATTGACAGTACAGGGTGTCCCTAAATAATTGTCAACATTTGAAAGTTGTTTAATTTCTATTAGTTGCGGTGTGCAACGACAAGACTGACATAGAACGATAATCGAGATCAAATGACTGTAGAAGAATTTTTGACGGCCATGGCATATAACACGCAGATGTGAATAAGAATAACAGGGAGTGAAAGAAAATAAAGGGATATCAGGGTATGTTAAGTGGATGGAAAGATGTAAAGGAAATGTGTCTAAGGAGGAAGAAGTGAGGCGAAGTGAAAAGTATAATTAGGGATTAGGGTGGGGTCGAACAATAGAGAAAGTATGTATTGCAGATGTATATTGAATAAGACCAAGATGTATATATGCGATGTTGTAATAAAGGTTTCAAAGGTGTTAAGGGGAAGAACGAGACGTTAGTGTGTGTAGTTATTAAGGAGGTGTCGGGGATGTATATTTTCGGTAATAAAGCTGTCGGATTTTTTTTTCAGTCTGTATTGTCTTTAGGTATTACGTACCAGACCCAATCCCATTATGAACTCAATGAAAATGTGTTTTTTTTGGAACTTTAAGACGTCATAACTTTTGCAAATATGGGCCTCCGCATGAAATATTTCATTTTGGGTATCATATATTGTGCTGTATTAGCATGTTAAATTTCATCAAGATCCGTCATTATCACCCTGTGACCTTCCCTTGTAAGTATAATTATTTCAGTTAACAGTTGCCCCAATAAATCTTTGTCATTGGCAAAATCCATTAGAACCAATGTAGAATGAGAGATCTTGCCTCTCAGTCTTCCCTACACTTAAGTTGGTAGAATTTGAATGGGATACCACATTAAATTGTGCAAACTACATATTTAAAACTGAATTTTAACTGTTCATACGATTCAAAGAGCATGGGATTATCTTAAGGGAAGTAATTCCACACAGAGTAGCTAAATAACAAAGAAGACCAAAATGTCACTTCTGGGCTTAAGTGTTCAGCAGTTATTTCAGCAGCTGGCAGTGTAATGGGAGGCATAAAAGGAATTGCGTTCCTACACATTCCCCATGTACAGTTCTGGACATTAATTCAGTCGTGCTGCTAGCAACATTTTCCGAGGCGGCAGATGTGCACATCGAAGTGATGGAGTGCAAGCTGTGCGAGTAAGAAATGGTAGGCCTTGGGTGACGTCACTGGCTGGGGACAAGCCTTTTCTCCATTGCCCCTAGCCGGTGACGTCACCGAAGGGCTATCATTTCTTACTCGCACGGCTCGCACTCCATCACTTTGATGTGCACTTCTGTCGTCCCGGTAAATGTCACTAGCAGTACAGCTGTGAGCATAAAGATGTGGACGGAAGACCAGAGCTCTTCCTCTGCTCAGGGGCTCCTTGCATGACCTCCACCCCTCACCAACAGCACCAGGGTAGGCCTACTAGTCTCGGACATGCCGAGAACACTGTATGTTGTTTGTGTAATGATGACACTGGCTGCTCCTCTACTAGCAAGGGGGAGTACTACAGTCCACATCTTCATGCTCATGAGTATACAGTACATCACAGCTGGTACACATGCTTGCACTCAAGAGTTACACATGGCACAACTCACCTGCAATTGAAGAAAGGCATTCGAGCACCTTTCCAGCACTCTCATCTCCCAATACAATTCTCCTCTGGCCATATCCTGGAGATGTGTTCAGGGAGGTCTGAAACTGCATCTGCAGGTTTTCCTCTCCGATGTAGCACAAAGTCAGCATTCGCAACAAGTTTCGGGTCAGGTGTTTGGCAGTTAGCACAGGACCCAGACGGTGTGCCAACCACACCACACTATCAGCACACAGATCAGAAATGTTGCACTCATGATCTGGCTTCCTTGGCCGGCTCTCATCTCTGAGCTTTGGAGGAGACCTAAGGTCATCCTTCACCTCATTCCAGTGCATAGCCAGGTCTTCAGAATATACTGGTAGTGAGTGGGGTAGCTTCACTCCACTTGATTCTGATGACAATCTTGGGATTGAACATGACACATTGCGTTCTAAATTGTCCAGATCAGGGTCATCCAGGTCATCAAAGCAGTCCTTTTTCTCTGCATCTTCAGATATGGCTCCTGGTGATGGAAGCATACTATCATTGAGAGAGGCAGCATCAGCACTGTTGCTGTCAGATGAGTCCAGGTACTTCTGTTCCAGCTGGTCCATTATGTCCAAAGGAGCTTCTGAGTCAGAGACACTGCCTCCTTCTGCCTCTTCATTGGGCTCAAATACAAAAACCTCTGCAAATTAAGAATTAGTACTTCATACAATGCTGTTGCTCATAAACAGTGATCATCTAATTAACTTCACAAGAGAAACCCCACCTGGTTCTGTGTTAGGACCATCATCTTCACCACCAGTGTCATGTCCACTGCCATCTTGAATTTCACTCTCTTGCTTGGGCAGTGTTGCTTGTGAGGAGTCTTCATCAAATGGTGAAAGTAATGTTTCACTGGTGGTCACCTCTGGTTCTGGAGAACTGTGAACCAAACACTCCTGTTGTTAACTACTACTATGCATTGACAGAAAGTATAAACATAGTAAAAACATCTTTGCCAGCAGTACAGTCAACTCAACTTAGGGGCCATCCATATACCATGTGACAGTTTGGGGGG
>JYFJ02005745.1:0-23113 GCA_000934665.2 Catajapyx aquilonaris
GGGTCTTCACGGGAGAGGAGAATGATGTGTCCTCGTTGACGTCCAGCAAGCGACTGTGGCGTTCTTCCACCCATTGCGCATGCTCGGAAGGGGGGGGCCAATCGGAGGCGTCATGGTAACAATGCGTCCAGGGAACAATGAACGGGGGTCAATGGGGAGGTGGGGGCAACAATGCGCGGCGGCGGACCAATCAGAGGGCTCGGCCAAACACCGCAAGGATTTTAATATTATAGAAGTTAATGTTCTTTTATGTTCATCATGCCTCAACGATTAGGAACTCAATTAAAGCATTCCTTGTTTTCATATTTTGAAAAAAGTGGCAATTGCCACTTTTTTCAAAATATGAAACAAAAATTTTCAAGATTTAAATCTTGAAAAATTTTGCACTAAAGTACTGTATGAACATTCTAATTGAGAGGGCAACCTTTCAAGGATGCCTCGGACGATGCTACTTACTCAGTTATTAGAGAACCTCCACTGTTAAATAAATTTGCTTTAATTCAGATTGAATGACAAATTATTTACATTGCAAACGCCTACCTACGCTATTTGCGCAATTTATTCTTCTGAGAACATACTGTAAGGCGCGTTAAATGAGCACATAAAATGTGTCACCCCTTATTTTAATGTGGCAAGGCATGCACAAGTACAATGGCATACACTAAGGTCACGGCTAGTGGAAAACCTTAACCTGTAAACGTACCATGCTAGCGCGCATACTGTACAAATGAGAAAACATGGTTGCAACATGACATTGTCTGAGATGATTGCAAATAAATTGAGTCCCATTGTCTTGAACTACTGGTACACATATCTGTGTATAACTACTGTTATTGTCGTCGTTCATACGTTTTTTAAAAAAAATTGTCACTCGGTTAAACCTGGGTCAGGTATCCTGGCTCTAAAGACGAAACAAAGCATCTAGCCTAATAAGAACCAAGCAACGAGGCATAAGGAAATGCCACAAATTGCCAGGGGAAGAATAGTGAAAAAATCCAGAACAAATCCACTCGTGTTGCCGAATTCAGTATGCTACCAGAAAATGCAGGGTGGTTCTCTTGGTAGTCCCTCCAAAGAACCAGCTGTACTTTTCACACCACTCAACCTAAGAAATATTAGGTTTGGCTTAAAATATATACCTTAGTTCATAGGAATGTAGCACCATTCACAATAAATGCTGTAATTGACCTTCTATGTTAGCCAGGAGAGTGAGAGCAAAATGTGCTACATAACTCAATTAAAAACATCTTAATTTTTTGACATACTAGGAGAGCAATTTTCAAATCAATTTGGCGGAGAGAAGCAGTGTTACCAGATAACTGAGTAAAAAATCCATTTGTTTCGCTGCAATTTTTTAAAATTATTCCCTGAGACAGGAGAATGACGTGAAAACTAGGGACAAACTTGAAGTGATGCAGCAAGGTCGTGTCAAATGATTAAATTGTGTTAAAACTGTTGTTTTATACCTTCAAGTAAGTATTATTAAATTATAGTATTGGAACTTGTCTAATGTTAATGATAAAATTGTAAGCAAATACTCGCAAACACTAGAGAAATATAGAATATTTTAAAAGAAGATCGGGACATGCCACAGGAGGACTTAATTTGGGATGTTACGCTTCTTTTCCACTGACCACTTAATTATTACCTTATTACTCTAATTCAGAAACTGTTAATATAAAAACTTTCAAATAAAGATTCATTACTTCTATGAGGCCAATTATATTACACAAACTTTCCCACATATGGATCATCCAAACATTTAAGGCTCAAACTATTCTGTAACTGTAACGCATTTATTACCATCAGCATCAGTAACTTCTAAACAAAAGGCAGGAAATAATAACATTAATGATCTAACGTAAGATGGTGTCACGTAACCATTATCACTGGAGCTTTTACTTCTTGCTCTAATTCATCGATAATTACTGCCACAAAAAATAATTAATTAATAATTGTTCGCAAAGAACCAGCCAGTCGTGAAATATTAAATTTAACATTTTCCTACCTAAGATATTGCTTCCAGCACTGTGCCAGATTTTCAGATAATGTCATATTTTTTTCCTGCTCTGTGCAAGCAGAAATAATAACAGTAGACGAACTGACTTTCCCTGCTCTTTTGCCTGATATTGTCGGCATGTTTCAAATGAGGCGGCACATTTCCCAAGCGGCCTAGAATTCATCAGCAAAATCAACGGTTGCCTTCGTACAAAGAGATCTATATTTGAATGTCCGTAATTAAAAAAGTTCCTCTGAAAATGCGCTTATCATAGTGCACCAACGAAAAATCCGGAGTATCGCATGCTGCCGAGTGACATCTGAATCATCATTGTGTTATAAGAGAAGAATCTTTCCGACAAATGCAAATCATATCACAAAATCACATGGGAGAAAAATGCATTGTAATCTCAGGAGCGTATTTCCAACGGTAGTTCCTAGATACAACCAATGTATTTTGATCATTATGAAATAATGATATATCCTGGATTTAATCCAGCTAAAGTTGGCTTAGAAGCTATGGTCACATTTTCAGCTTTGATCAGAAATTCAGTAACGTATGATGACTTAATTATGCAATAATTAGTTCAAAAACGTTGGAGTAATTTACGAGCGTGTAAAGCACACAATACTACTTTTTCTCTCCCAGATTCCCTTATGAAGCTCCCTAAGGCCTCATTTCCCAATACACCAAACGCAATTCTAGGGCACGAAAAATATAAAGCACACTTCGGGAAACCAACAAACACGTCCAAATTGTAATTTCCTGTGAGGTTTACAAACACCATTTCACATTTGCGTAACTGACATTTCCCTCCCTCCTGTTTATTTTTCCTTCTCTATCCCCCTCCACCCCACCCCTCACCTTCTTCCCATCGCAATAGACGTGTACTGGGGCAGGTGCAACGATCCCTACGATAACAGCTCTACATGCTGCTGTTTCTCATAACGGTATCTCTCACCTTCTTACTTCAAAGACCCTCCCTCGCCACCCCCACCAAAAACACTTTCTCCCAGGTGTATATAAATCAGCATCACCCGTTCCTAAAAATCGCACAACATCCGCAGCAGTTGTCACAATAGCAAGGGGTTATTCGCACAAACACAGTCATGGAAAAGCTAGTGAGTTTTGCCAGTGCTTTTAATTCTGTGCTTGGCCAGGAGAATATCACGATTTTTTAAAAAATATTTTGTGTTTGCCAAGAAAATCAGTGATCTGGGTGTGTTTCAGGTGATGATACTTGTGGTCACATTGGTGGCTGCGGTGCAAGCTGGTGACCTAGGAGGTTACGGAGGTGGTGACTTCGGAGGTGGTGGAGGTTTTGGAGGTGGTGGAGGTGGTGGAGACTATGGAGGTGGCGATGATCATGTGAGTATCCTAGACTGTTGGGTAATGGCGTAGCATAACCGGTTAATTATTTCAGGGCCACAAGACCGAGCATCATGTGGTTCCAGTGGTGGTGAAGGTTCCGGTGTATAAGAAGTTTCCAGTATATCAAAAGGTTCCGGTTGTGAAGCACTACCCTGTGTACCAGAAGTATCCTGTTTACCAGAAAGTTCCAGTTTACCAAAAGGTGCCAATCATCAAGAAGGTTCCAGTCATTCAGAAGATTCCCTACCCAGTGAAGATTCAGACCCATCATCATGACGATTCTGGGTACGGAGGTGGATCTGGATTCGGAGGAGGTAGCGGTGGATTCGGAGGAAGTGGCGGTGGATACGGAGGCGGTGACGGAGGACATGGATATTAATATTGTCATTTTTATATATGAAATGAAGCTGTTATGAATAATTATGATCGACTACCTCCGTTTTTTGTTGTAAATATCAATGCTGCATATCGTTTTGTACCGTGTCAAATGAAATAAAAAAGTAATGAAAATCTCGTAACCATGACTTTTTTTATACTGTAGGTAAGAAGGAAACCGTTGGTCACTAAAAGTCACACGTTCTTTTGGCACTTTCTCTCTATGTGTTTTCTCAGAGAATGACGGGTAACACTGGTGGACAGTTACATACTTTCTTTGATATGTCATGAAAGCTAATTTCACATTCACTATAACAGTAGGAAGGTTAAGACTGGCATTGTGAATTCAATGTCAATCTTCTGTTGAATAATTATACAAAAATATTGAACTGATTCATATAACTACTTGAAATAAATATTGAGATATTATACACTAATATCATACCCCATTGAAGCCGTTCTGGCTTTTTAGGGGGGAGATTTGTTTTTTTTGGCTGGAACTCTTGTAAACTTTATTTCGCTTTTTGGGACGGGATAGGGATGGAAGGAAGCGGCTGTGGCCTATTAACTAGGAAACAACTCCGGTATTCACCTGGAGGAACCGTGGGAAACCACAGAAAACCACGGTCAGAGTTGCCGGCACCGGGATTCGAACCTCGAACCCAGGACCTCCCGATTAGCAGGCGGACTCCATATCCACTACACCAACCTGCTTCGGTTATTGAGATATACACTTCATCTTCAATGTTATTATTTTCAGTTTCTTGTTTAATTATTTGCCACTTAATTTATTGCAATGAATATGTGTCATTTTAGCACTTGTAGCTCAGAATTGGGGTTACATTACGTTTCCTTCATCATCATTGGTGACTACTTCCATAAAAATATTAATGATTAATGATAATAATTATCGATAATTATGATTTAGTTAATACGTATAAGTAGCTGAAACGTTAGCACACACTGAGCTATAAATACGAATAAGCCAACTATATTTGGTTCACAGTGTTTTTTTAAAAAAATTCATCCGACACCATAATTATAGTTTAGTATGTCCACAAATTCTGCACCGCCATTAAAATGCGTTTTAAAATATGAACATCTCTCACTCATATGACCTACTTTTAATTGAGAGAAATAGTTTAGTGGATGCACCGTAGTAATGTGAGTCATTCTTCATAGAAAATCCCGTAAGCACAACAGTGCGATGTGAATATACGAGAGTGAGAGTGAGAATATAGGCGTGTTAAGCGCAAGCAGTGCGTGAGAGCATGAGTAATAGTCATCTCTTAATTGCACCCGATGCAATTCGTCCTTTTTGTCTCTAATAAAAATGTACTTCAGAGAGAGAGAAAAAAACTCTCTCACTTTCATTGTCATTGGTGTGCCCATGATAATTATTATTCTTGTGGTTAATAATGTACAGTGCCAGTTTCAGATAATATGCTACATGGTTGAACAGTGGAAATATTTATATCACAAAAAGTATAATGTGACATTGACATCGATTAACATGCCGTCTGGACAAGGACTCGACAAAGATTTATATGCATTTACGTATTATCCAGAATAGTAAACGTTTTTTCACGCTGCTAAAGAATGGTAATCTCATTCGTATCATGAAGCTTTAAAAATATGAGAACAGCCATCAATAATACCCGGGCCGTACCTTCCTCAGGACTCTACATTTACCAGGGATTACATTAATTCAAACAATTATTCGCAATTATTACATTATGGGAAGACTCTTAAAAATATGGTACAGTGGCGAATCCGTTAGAATCCTTGAACCGAAATTCCGAAATCCGAATTTTTTTTTGTGCTCACATGACGCATCACAACTGGAAAATTCAATGTGAATGTGACATCATGGTGAGATGGTGTGACATTATACTAGCGTCATTACCTGCATTTAAGGGGCGATAGAACAGACTAGGTCCAATCGAAAAAGACCCTCTAAAATTCACCAATTAACATTTATAAATGGGAAAAATTAAACAATAGAGTTAAAATCACCATCTAAAATGGGTGCCGATTCTGCATGAATGTTTCATGGCAATAATTCACACCAATCGTATAGAAATTCAATGTGCTTAATATTGAAGTTCCTAATTTCATAAAAAACTTATTGGAGTGACTCATCGAAAATTAATGGGTGGAATTTTCGTTGCACTACTAGTAACTATTGTTACTGGTGATTTAGCAGTACCATTGCACTACACTGGTACTGCTAAGTTAGAAGTAACTAGTAGTATAACGAAAATTCCACAAATTGTTTTCAGAAAGGAGACTTCATGAGCAGTAAATTGGAAATTGCTTGAGTAAGACCTATGGTACAGCTTAAATCAATTGGTGAAGGTCTTACGTGCGCCTGCCTTGTTTCAGTACTTTTACGAGTATTCCTCCGCGGAGGTCATACTACCCTTTTTTTCACTGAAGGGAATGTTTTTGATATAATATGTAAGTATAATAAATATTTAAAATGTATATGTAACAGGGTATGACATTTATTTAAAAATATAAATGGGTATTGTGTAAGCTGTAAGGCATTTATCCCATCCCAAACCTGTCCCACTTTATAGCTGAAAATAAATGTACTGTACATACGTATATTCCGAATTCCGAATAACTGCCCATCCCAAGAATTTCGGATAAAGAATTCTCAACTGTAATACTATACAGTCATGTAATCATTATTATGCTGGATGTTGAAGTCAGAAGGGACATAATATTTTCCAAGAAAGCAAAAGGACGGTCCCATAAATAAAATAATAAATAAATAAGTAAATAAATAAATAAATAATATTAATACATAATGTTATGTGTACAGGTATGAAACTGACGATGTAAGTTGGGCAAAAAATTTAAATGAAATTGTTATCTGATTGGTCAACTGCATATTAATACCTATTATTAATTATAATATTTTTTTTATATACTTAAATTTGGATTCTTAGCATTTACACTTACTTGTACGGGGGCGACACGGTGACCGAGTGGTTAGCGCCGCAGCCTTCCACCTCTAAGGTCCCGAGTTCGATCCCCGGACCGGACAGAGGATACTTATGTGGATAGAGTTTCGATGGGTTCTCTCCGTGTTCGCGTGGGTTTTCTCGGGGTTCTCCCGTTTCCTCCCACTATCAATATCCATCACATTACAGGTAAATGATTAAAGTCGGTATATTAAAAGATGATCCCCTAAAAAGCCCAAGGAGGCTTATCACGGGGTATCCATTATTATTATTATTATTATTATCATCATCATCATCACTTACTTGTACGTTTCGCGCACCTGTTTCGGTATTTGAAGGGAGTGATATATTGCTGAATTAGACAAATATTATTTTATAACGCTATGTTATTAATGCAGTAGGGCTATTTTTTAATATAATAGAATATTCCTGTATGAAACTATACCGTATTTCTATAACACCGCCAAAATTATAACTACTGTTCCATTTAACTGCTTCTCAACATCAAAATAATTAATATCAATGGTGAAAACTTGCCCTGTAAGTTGATGAATATTTAACAAAACAATTTTCACCAACGGTGTTCCCATTGATAAACATTACACTTACTTGTTAGAAAACCGCTACAACAAGATTACATGAGAAACTTTTCGCGTTAGAGATGGCTATAAAAAGAATTATAGCACGCCAAATCGCTTTAATACTGTGTTAAAATATAACTGCTTCACTTTTGACACACACCCACACCTTACGAGTATTATACAATAACGGACATGTTTTCATTTTTTACTTGTATATTTTGGGGAGTGCTCTAATGCGTAACCCTAAAATTATTTCTTGTAGTCATTCAATACATTTTTGTACATGATTTAATGTACATTAAACACTACATGTGCAAAAATTACTCCAAGTGTATGCAGAGAGACAAATAAAGCTGTAGCAGTGTGAATGACACATAACTTATTACCTCATTCCATAAATAAGTAACGTTCAGCTGTCAAACATGTTTCGAAAAGTTATCAACTTATCATAGGCTACAGTACAATATATTCAAGCTAGCCACAGAGATGCATTTTTCATAAAAATGCATTATTGTAATACATGTCTACAGTCTACTACATAAATACATGAATTTAACAGAATTACGAGTATTTGACAAACGAGAACCTACATAAGCATCATATACAGAATTGACATGTGTGACGCCTAGGTAGTAGTTACCCTAGATTTCACTTCTGTCCTCTAATTATTGAACGGGGGAAACTGGTGGGCTTTGTCCACAGAGTGACTCCTTACCAACGTGCATGCAGTACTACTTTCTCCCTGAGAGTGGCAGGAGTGTGCAGAGGGACAGCCCATGCGCCAACTGGCAGTGGCCTATTGTACTACGTCCAAGGGGGGCGGGGGAGGGGGGGGGGGAGTAATGTTCCCAAAGTAGCGGACTACTGGTGAAAAATAATTCACGAAGTGGATAAAACCTCCTCATGGATAATAGGATAATACTTCACCTAGCAGATTAATCCTGCTCATGGAATCACCAAGCAGATTAATCTTACTCATTGGTCATGGCTAATAATTCGCCTAGCCGATTAATCCTCCCCATGGATTCACGCATTCACCAAGTAAACTTAGATTAATCTTACTCATGGCTAATAATTCGCCTAGCGGTTTAATCCTGCTCATGGATAATAATTCACCAAGTAGATTAATTTTACTCGTGGCTAATTTATTCACCTATGTCCTAGAGGTTTATCCTTCTCATAATATCATCGGCGGTTTAATCCTGCTCATGGGTAATAAAAATTCACATAACAGATTAATAATTGGGATTAATCCTTCCCATGGATAATAATCCACCTAGTGGTTTAATCCTTCTCATAATTCACCAGCAGTTTAATCCTCCTCATGGATAATAATTCACCACGTAGATTAATCCATTGGATTGATCTTATACTCATGGCTAATAATATTCACCTAGCGGTTTAATCCTTCTCGTGGATAATAATTCACCAAGTAGATGAAGAACTCATATGTGGCTAATAATTCACCTAGCGGTTTAATCCTGCTCATGGATAATAAAAATTCACCTAGCGGATTAATCGTGATTAATCCGTTTCATGGCTGATTATTCACCTAACAGATTAATATTCTCTCTTCATGGATAATAATAAAATTCACCTAGCAGAATGATCCTCCTAGCAAACTGAGCTCACATTCAGAATTTGCTAGACGTGACTCGTCCGTCTCTAAACGCGTTGACCACTCATCACCTAGTTCCTAGCTAGGTCCTAGGTGCACGTAATTACCATAGTCATCACCACGGTCTTAAGGCCATTTCACACAAAAAAAAAATCGCGCGGCAAACGGCGCGCGTTGCGGCATATTTATTATTGATATTTATTATTGCCAATAATTAATAATAATTGGCGGGGCACGCGTTTGCCGCTTGACGCAGCCGCAAAATCTTTTTGTGTTTCGGCCTTTATGGTTATCACGTTTCCCATTCAATAATGACAGGACACAACAGAGAGGTTGGGATTGGGATTCCCAACCAAGTGTGAACTTGGGACACACTTCAACGGAGGCAAGACTGCCCTGGTGGGCTCTGTCCGTACGGTGACTCATCACCAGCGTGCACGCAGTATTACTTTCCCCCTGAGAGTGCCAGGGAGGCAGTAGTGTACAGAGGGAGCGTCTATGCACCAACTCGTAGTGGCAGGGAGACAGCCAAAATTTAGCAACGGGTTCACTACTAGTGACAAATAACCGAAGGAATGTGCTTAGAGGTGTCAGACAAAAGTTTACAGTCATGCTCGTGGGAAGAGGAGGGGGGAAGGAGGAATGGTCGATTGGAACATCATAATAAACATACCGAACATAGGCTAGGTTGGGATGTTGTTTATCAGTGGTGCCAACTCCATGGAGATTGAACCCGGAGGATAGGTCGACAACGTCAAAAGAAAGTGTCGGGAAGAATGAAACCAGTGTTTTGATCATCTAATACAAACACTGCAGAGTTCCATGGACGTTTATAATAGGGGGGAGTTATGAGCAATTAGAAAAACGTGGTCGGATAGTTTGCATATAATTTAGACACATGTGTGCGAGTGCATGCGAGTATACTCGTAGAAGCGGTAGAGGTTGTGAATTTCTGTTCATACAATAATTAGTGGGTTTTTTAGAAATTCAAAAGCAAATTATTGGTACGTTGAGGTGGGGAAATGCATATTTCCCAGCCAATGCAAAGCAAAGGTGGGATTGCAGATGGGTCGCAAAGGTAGTACGTACGTAATCACGGATATGTGAATGCACGGAGGAACTGGTCGGGGTGTATGCATAAGCTGATGGCATCACCATTGGCTATAAATCCGAAGCGATTAAAAATAATTATGGTATAGGCACTGCAGGCCGTAGGTCTAGAAAAAAAAAAAAGCGAGCGAAGTGAGTGGTTTTCTACGCCTGCGCCATAGAAAAATGCGTGCGTAGCGAGGGTTTTTCTAGTATAATTATAATCTGGGATACTAAACATGTTACAGGTCCTTAATTCCATACAGTCAATCGCAGTCAATCATATCCGAGCTATAATAAGGCAATTTCCTGTAAAGCAGCATTTCACCTTCGACAGACCGCATGGTTATCGTTTCATACGATGGGGTCTAATTGGAAACATTTATTAGCTAATAGCATTATTATTATCCTATTATATTATTAGTGAGTGTTGCAAAAGCTGTTCCCAACTTTCTACTATTAATTGCTAATGAGTCGGAGCTGCCTGCAGCATCACGTAGGCTCCTAAAAATTTAACTCTTGCATCCTATTGAAAGCTAGTGAGTGCTCACGTTATCTGACCTATTTAGCAAAATATTTTAATCATAATTGCATTATATAGCAAAATTACTGCCGGCTTAGAGTAAACTTCACTTCCTTCTGCGTTTCAGATGAATGAAAAAATATCTCCACAGGGAGTTAATTGACATTGATGTTTATCGCTGCACGTTCTGCAGACTTTGTTTTAAAATGACAAGTGGTGTTCAAAGTTTGCACGCATGGAAGTACGTGCCTCCATGCGTACCATATGACGTTGCGGTGTACAATTTCACGCATCGTGTAGCCCCAGACATAATGTCTCACTTCTAAGATGGTCAAAAAAATTGAATTTTGTTTGAAATTTTACGCCATTATTTTACGTTTGTAACCGGAACTGACATCTTTGTAACTCTTGTTTTCTTTATATACTTTTGAGCCTATACCACTTGCCGAAGGGTAGAAGTGACCAATTTTTAAAGCTTTACTCCAATGATGTTTATGTGTAAATGTACATTTTCGGCAATATTTATGAGAATATACTCGTAAGATGAACTTTATTTCGATCAGTTTCAAATAAAATTAGAAATGATAGAAACTCGATTTTTTGTAATTTTGTTAGTTAAATGAAATTAAAAAGACATCGATGTATCCATTTGACCTCCTTGCACATCGGAATATTGCAAAAATTTGTATTGTTCATTATTTTCCATGAAATAGAATTAGAAAGGTTAAAAAATGGAAGGAAGTCCTGAGCCAAAGGTGACTGATCACAATCCCATTAACCCCCTTTCAACAAATTGCGTTCCTCAAAGACCGGATTCCAACCACAATCGACGACCGTTATACAATCAGTATTACGATGCAATAACAGTAGGCTACTTTGCAATTCCGGAGTCTATCACGTGCAAGTTCTCCTGCAGGACACAAAAAAAAACCGTCTCTCACTTTCTCTAGCCCGGAAGGAAAGATGGTCATAACCACTACCACCGCATGCCACACCCCAACTGTGCAGACAGGGGGAAAAAAAACAACACAAAATCCGGTTTTACAGCCTCATTGACAAACACATAAAATGAGGTAATTTGACCATGACAGTCGTGATACAGATGTCCGATTTATATTAAATGCGTGCGAATATGAACTGAATGTGTGAAATTCCTTTCATAGCTGTCTTCTCTCAAGATTAATTTAGTTACTTTCGTTTTCCTGGCCTATAAGACCTTTAGGCTGTTTCGCATGAATTCTATGATGTTGCCTAGGTCGAAAATTTTTACGGCCGAGCGAAATCGTCGGGGAAGCGAAGAAGTGTGTGAAATACGATTTCTCAGGTGCTAAGTGTTGGACACGCTTTGACAGAACAGAGCTCATACAGTATGGTAGGTGGTACGGGTCAGCGCGTGACTACCACGCGAAGGATGTAAATCGTGGAGGAAATCACAGCTGTACTAATTTCTCTTCTATTAACCATAACCAGGGGGTGGAGAAAGGGGAAGTGTACTTTTTATTCAGGTCCAATTATAAAACGCGTATAAAAGCTGAACGGAAGTCTAATTCCAGCAGACACATCCAGGTGTTTGGAGAATTAACACGGCTCTCCCACAAGTATTCAGCATGTCTAAAGTGGTGAGTGCGGTTGCTTGCCTATTTGAGACAATGGCTAACTATTTTGCTGTTGGATTGCAGATGTTCATATTGGCCAGCCTGACCGCAATGGTCATGGTCGCAAGTGCTGGGGGCTACGGCGGTGGTGATTCGGGATCGGACGACCACGGGCTGTCTGGAGGATTTGATGGTGGTCATCTTGGAGGTGACGGTGGCGGTGGGGATGGTGGCGGTGACGGTGGAGACGACCACGTAAGAGATGGATTTACTACTAGTCAGCATCAACTAATATGCTTCTTTGCAGGGACATAAGACGGAGCATCACGTAGTTCCGGTAGTGGTCAAGGTTCCGGTATACAAGAAGATCCCGATCTACCAGCACTATCCGGTCATCAAGCGCTACCCAGTCTACCACAAGGTTCCGGTCATCCAGAAGTACCCGGTCTACCAGAAGGTGATCATCACCCAGAAGGTGCCGGTCATCCAGAAGATCCCGTACCCTGTCAAGATCGAGACCCACCACAAGGATGACGGTGGCAGTTCCGGTGGAGACGGTGGTCACTCTGGAGGCGGCGGAGATGGAGGATATGGCGGTTTCGACGGTGGTGATGCTGGTGGATACGACGGCGGAGACGGTGGCAAATTCGAGGGTGGAAGCTTCGGCGGGTTCGACAGCGGCAGCTCAGGTGGCCATGGGTTCGGCGGCGACAGCTCAGGTGGCCATGGGTTCGGCGGCGACAGCTCAGGTGGCCATGGGTTCGGCAGCGACAGCTCAGGTGGACATGGGTTCGACAGCGGGAGCTCAGGCGGCCATGGATTTGACAGTGGTAGCTCAGGTGGCCATGGGTTCGACGGAAGCTCGGGTGGTTTCGACGGCGGCAGTTCAGGAGGCTACGATGGCGGTATCTCCGAAGGCCACGGATTAGGCGGTGGTTACTAATCAGCACTATTCTAGTCATCTCATCAAAAATGTTGATTTATATTTATGTATGTATGCATGTATGTCTGTATATTAATAAACGGAACGAGTTATACACACAATCAGACCTTGGCATTCAATTGGCATTCGTGTTTTCCCCCGGAAGAGGTGCAAGTTAGACAAATGGCCTTCCGCTTGTTGACCACAAGGACCATCACAGTCCAACCGCGTCTACTAAATTTCTCCATCTGAACACTATTTTCACTCGGACACGGCGGTGGCCGTGGTCAGACACAACATCCACCGAGTTTCCTCCATCCTTCCACCCCGTATGCAAAAATGGCATTTTCATGCTTTCTCTGGTGTGACTGCCAGCTTACATTATGTCAATCACTGTACTTTGCACATGCAAGTACACAGTGCGAAGCTTTCCATTTTGGAAAGTAATAGTGCACACAACGCGTATACGTCAGAAAGGATTATTACTTGCACTGTACTCTTATGTCATATAAGTTACCGTAGGGCAGGCTCTCTACTTTCCATGTGACACAAAGTATTCCATTGTTTTAAATGAAAACAGACCATTCTTTGGGTGGGATTACCGAGAGAATTGTAATTCATTAGTAGCACATTAGGCAAGACATTAGGCTTAGGTTTTTGTCTCGAATTTATTCTTTGACATTATTCACAAAATCCGGAAACGAATATGCTCTTTGCATCGCACTGAGAACTGGGAAAAGTGTCTACAACATTGGCATACCTATGCATTCTGATGCAACGATATGGCTAGTAAAAGTTTTTAGAATAAGACGTTTTGAACCTGGAAATTCGTATGCGAGTTATACAGTGACCCAAAAACTCGCTCTTTCTTGACATCATTGTTCCAGTTATGCGGATTATGATTTTTACCCGCATAAGAACATGAAATTATCCACATGTTTGTGGATTGGTGTTAATTTTGTTATGCAACTTGAGCACACTTGCGAGTTTTTGGTTCCACTAACTTCATTTGAACTACTATACTGTACAACACCCTTAGGCATTTCCAAAATTTACTTCCTATATGTACGACAAGTAGCCTAATAAAGTATTTTTTATCCCCTAGTATGGCTCGGACAAATGCATCATTATTATAATGAATAACCGGTTAAAAAAGCAGTTCATTTCTTGAATAACTTGTACTGTGACCTAAATTTATGCTTTTATTGTTAATATTATGTTGCATAACATTATTGCTATCAAGTTCAATACAGTACATTCCATCGGATTAGAATTATTCAAATCGTTTTTTTGCAAGCACCATTTCATCCATAAAATTCGTCTGCTACGATTGGTATAGTCGCGGGTATAGTACAGTACAACGCTTAATAGTATGTTTGTGTAGGAGACACTAGTGTTTCAATTTCCTTGTGAAAAACCATCAACGATTTTCAGCCCACCATAAAAATTACAAGTGGAAATAAACTACGTGAAAAGAGTTTGTGCTGATTCTTGTGCATTCCATGAGACCTATCGTGTTTACTAACTTCCTGTTAACTTCCGGTGACACTTAACTTCTAAAATCAGCAAGGTAGAAAGCTCTGTTTTAGCTTCCTGCCGCTGCAGCACGAAAGGACTTGACTCCTTGAAAATTTATTACCAAAGATGTCATATTCCCGGAATTAATTCTCGGCTCGTATTTCCTCCGGAATCGGAAAAAAATGAGAAAACATATTGTTTGTGCTTTTGATCACGGTAATTAGACATTTTGAAGCAAATAATTGCAGCAGAAACATTGTACTGTTCTTTTAAAACGAGCCGGAATTTACATATAACTAGCAGGATACCCGGCATTGCTCGAGTTATGAAATACTTTTCCCTAGGAGTAACTCATTTTTTTAAAAAAAAATTTACCCCGTGAATGACCTGTTAGGTCTTTAGGGGGTGGTGGATTACCACCATTGGTATTTTTGGAGCGTGTTAAGATGGAATCTTATTAGTGTACTCCAGGGTTGGTAGGAGGGGATGTGCAAAGTGCATGTGCGATGTCGTTAATTGGTCATTTTGTGAACTCCCCCGGGTGGCTTAGTCTATCGGAAATTGCCACCCGAAACGAAGTCAGAGATGGCCCAACTCTGCACGAAAGAAGGTGGGAACCCCGGGTGGGGATTGAACCCGGGACCTTAACTTCCGTGGGCGCGCGCGTTACCGCGGCGCCACTCCGTCTCCCTCTATGGAGTAACTCATTCATTTATTGGTATAATTAACTTCGCAATAATTGAGGTTATGAACATAGATCCGCACGATCCTACTGTGGCCAAGCTGTGGCCCATTGATGTAGAAACCAAATTCCGAATCATTGAGCAAAAAAATTGAAATGTATTTTTTAGTGGGTTTTAATACTTTGCGGCGTTTTGAAGAGGAATTGAGTTGAGCTGTAAATGGTACGGTAGGAATGCACTTCACAACAGTGGGGATCTGTGTTCAAAATGGAAGCTCTACCTACAGCATAACTTGAGTTAGGGCGAATAAAAAAAGAAAGTAACAACAAGGAGGAGGAGGAGGAGATGATGATGTTGGAAAAATTCTTTGTTGAATTGCTATGCGAAGGTCTTACTTTAGGGGCTACAGCCCATAAAATACGCCCGCAAAAGTAAATTTTTGTGCCTATTTGAGGTTTTCTCGTGCCTAAAAATCCGGACTCTAGTTATCAGTCTGTGAAATAGGCAACAAAGGGCAACTGTCACAGTTGACAGTTAATCAAGCCATGTGTTCTGGTCAACAGCCACTTACAGTTAATCACTGACCAATGTTTTCGTTTTAACTGTCTGGTCTGTGCTAGCAGTGGGTTCATCATCTTCATCGTCACTCTGAAATTCTGAGTCATCTAACATTGCAAAAATGACAATGGCAATAAGTCCTCTTACAAAATAGTCAGGGATGAACAATCCACAGTCCTGTTGTAATAATTATAGGCCTACAGTATAATACCATACATAGTATGAAACACTTCACGAGTCCATAAATTATCTTGAGTATCACAGGTTCAGAGTCATATAAAAATTTGAATGGTCAACTTATGAAAGTTGTGGACTGGCTGTGCACTCGAGAGTTTAGAAGAAAAATCTTCACTATCATAACAATTCCAATGCGGCAATGCCTCAAAAAAAGTATATCAAAATAATGTGATAGCCTAAAAGTTGTCTCTAAGTGTTGTCTTTCTGCGAAGTATTTTAAGCCTTAACCAGTGTAAAAAGGGCTTCATAATAACCTGTTTCAGAAAAAAACAAAAAACAAAGTGCATGACACTATCATGATTAGCTCCTCCATGCCTTATTGCAACAGTCTCAATGCTATTCTGTGTGTAAGTAGACTACTTCCTCTTCAGGCCACTATTGAAATAGGTTCTCCCTGTCCTGGTCATAATTTGGGCAGCAACATGCCGGTTTCCAGACACCAAACCAGTCAACAGCGGCTGCCGCCAGCCTCAGGCTCCACCATAACTTTTGCCTGCACCTTCTGTCCCCACCAACACTACCTGATACAGCAAAAGTGCATAAAGAGTTACACACTTTCCACAGGGACAAGTCACATTGACCAGTGATGCCATTCTGCTTTTTCTTTCGGCTCATGTCAAGTATACGGGACATTCGCCGAATCAATTTGTTCGTAACCTAACAACGTATGATTCGACCTGAGAGATGACAATGATCCCATCTGTATTCTGGTCAAGCTTGAGGAATTAATTCTGGGGTCCCTGGTCACTTCCCCCACTTTAAACCCACACAAAACAACGAATCAAAGGGTCGGCAAGCTGCAGGTACTGTTTCCTAATTGATTCGGCGAATGCCCCATAGTATACTTGATGTCAGCCTTTCTTTCCTGAAACAGTCTAGTATAACAACTTGACAAAAGACGTCTGTGCCCAAACACATTACAAATGAGTGGTAATTATTGACTTTTTCATTCATTCATATACATCACGGTTTTTCCCAGCGGGGTGCCAGCGGATAATGAGGAGCAGGTCCTCCTTACCCTCACATGACCATTATATATTAAAAAGAAAATCTGGAGCCTGGTCAGGTACCCGCAGATAATTTGGGTGGGGGGGGGGAGGGGAGGGGAGAGGGAGAGAGANGCCTAAGCTGGGTTGTTGACTTCGGCGTGTCCCAGGTGACGTCCAACAACAAAGGTCGGGTGAGGCAGGAGTATGGAGTACCATCTCATTGCTGAGTTGTTGGCACCACCAGACCAAAACCCATCACCTTGCATGGGACGAAGGAGGGCAGCTAAACCTCCAGGCCTCTCCAGATGGAGCGCCTTCTACTTGCCGAATGAACAGGCTAAGCTGGGTTGTTGCTTTAGAATTACTTTGCAAATTTTTGACAATTATTACCATTATCTTCCCTTACCATTACAGATCATTTCACTACTCAAACAATTCCTTACCATTGCAAATAATAATAATAATAATAATAATAATAATAATAATAATAATAATAATAATAATAATAATAATAATAATAATAATGGATACCCCATGATAGGCCTCCTTGGGCCTCTTAGGAGATAATCTTTTGAATAACCGTCTTTAATCATTGCCTTTGCTGTGATGGATTTTGATTGCGGGAGGAAACGGGAGAATCCCGAGAAAACCCACGCGAACCCGGAGAGAACCCATTGAAACTCTATCCACATAAGTATCCTCCGTCAGACCTGGGGCTCGAACTCTGGAACTTAGAGGTGGAAGGCTGCGGCGCTAACCTCTGCCAAAGATCGCCCACAAATTACAAATAAGAAAAAGTGCAGAATTTAGAGGTGCGGAAAGGCGAGTACGGTGTGTACAGCGGCTCCCTAGCCGTGTCGGTTGCACTGAACAAGGCGCTCTCATGCTCTCCCGCCTTCCCACACAAAGCATGGGGCAGGGCTTGGACCTCGGCAACCCCTCTTCGCGACCTGCCCATGCAACGGTGCACCGAGAAATGGCGGAGGATGTCGAGCACCAATGTCTCTGTACAGGCAGGAATGACATCACGCACACCGCGTAGACGTCATCCTCATCGAAAAATCGCGAAAAAGACTTCTTGCGGTGGACAGACTCCTGCATGAGGCGGGCCAGTATCGACTGGTACATTGCGAGGCAGGCGAGATACGTCAGATACGTTCAGTAGTACAGTGTGTTGTACACCTGTACTGTAGTACAGCACTGCACTGGCTGGATAATGCCTGTGTACAGTAGTGCACGGTACTGTAACAGTACTGTATCACACATCATGACGGGTGCACCTCGAATCGCACGTACCATGGCAATGGAAGAAGATGCACAGCACGGCGAGAGAGCCACGGTACACACCGTACTCACCTTTCTGCGCCTCTCAATTCGAACGGAAAGGAAGTGACGTCAAGCCGTAATTAAAAATCGATTATTCCATTATTTCTAATTGTTTTATAAAACTGACCGAGGTTATCGCCACCTACGATTTTTCCCCACCCCCTCGCGCGCACTTGACCCGTGACTCTGATACACCCTGTATAATGCATCATCAGGTAATGGACTACCTTACATGTATAATGCATCATGTCCCATGGTTATAAAATATACGGTATTTGAACTGAAGCAGTAGTGTTGGAGTGGATATGGTGTCCGACTGGTAATTGGGAGGTCCTGGGTTCAGTCCCGAAGGCCGGCGACCCTGACCTTGGTTTTCTGTGGTTTCCCAAGGTCGCCCCAGGAAAATTCCAGGATCATACTGTAAAATAGACCACAGCCGCTTCCTTCCTTTCCCTGCCCTGGAGGAGGTGCTGTGTCGGGTTTCTGGCCCCCAGGTGTCTCAAGCTTGGCCCCCTGAGGGACTGGACACGGCCCCCACCACAAGACAATGCACTGCACCACTGTCCCTCCCTCTTTATCCCTTCCCTGTCCCCTGCACCGGAGAGAAAGAAATGGCATAGAAAACGGAGGCGATCTCCCCCCCTACATTGACAACTAGGTCTCAAGGGGGTACCAAAAATAAATAAATAAATAAAATATACTGTATTTGATGGTATTTTTAAGCAAAGTCTAAAAAATTGAGTGACACAACACTTGCCAAGTATTTAATGAAAACATCAAGTTTAACGCCTTCGGTGCCGACTTAATTTCTCCTGCTTGCCACCTTGCTTGCCACCCTGCTTCTTCTTGTTGCGGGCATCCAAATTCAGTTTTGCAGTTGCTCTACAAATAAAGACAAAAATCAATAATAACAGTGTACATTCCAGAAGACAAGTCAAGCTTTCAAAAGGGTCTTACTTGTGCCTCAGCTTTTTCACTGCCTTTTGACTTGTGTCTGTGTAATCCACCTCAAAGGAAGTCTTCTTCCCCTTTCCTTTCTTGGGAGAAACTTGACGTGGCTCACCCTTAAGCACTCCTTTACCTTGCTGGCTGCGTTTGGCCAGCCTAGCCTGGTAAGCAGCAGCTTTGGCTACTTCTTGGCTCACCCGTTCTGCAGCAGGTGCTTTCGATGCAATCACCTTGCCTTTCTTGCCCCCATCTTTTTTATCTTTCTTGTCCCCATCTCTCTTATTACCTCTCTTACTCTTCTTAGATTTTGGTTCCTGGTCAACTGGTTTCAGGCGTAAATTTTCTGAAAAATATCATTATTACAGTCAAATGAGCGATAATAAAACAATAAATGTAGACAAATGTAGCAAACTGGACAGCAAGGTAACAATTTTGCAGTTTTGCTAGGAGAGGAGAGCTGGAAAAACCCAGAATACCATGCAGACCTATCTTGGGCCGACTCCATACACTTTGTAAATATTCAACATGCACTCGACACTTGATTCACCTACCATATATGTGTTATATTAATTTTCAGAGCATAATTTTGGTCCCACCCTTGCAAGGAGCATAAATAAGATATTTTATTATAACAGCAACTAGATGACAAACCCTTTTCTGTATTCCGCTGTTTCCTAGTCTGGAACCATGTTCGTGGTCGTTCCTCTGGTGCACCTTTGCTCTTCATGACCTTCTCAGTTTTCTTAATCTGGTTTTCAGCTTTGGCCATTTCCCTCTCTTCTTTCTCTTCCTGAATTATTCTGTTCACTTCGGACTCCAACTTATCCAGTTTTGTTTTATACTTGAATACAATGTCTGCAAAGAAAACCCCCCTCAAAAAATGTAATGAAAAAATTATCACTACAGTGACATTCCTCAGCACCACTACTAAAAGCTAACTACAAGCCTCATATTATGCTTTCAGTGTGTTACTGCTGAATTTTCAGCTAACTTGCAGCAGCTCAAATCAGCAAAATCATAATTACATGCTTATTTCACTCTGAGAAAACGCGAGAGAAGAACAGGAAAACAAACCTTGTGGAATGATCCTATTCTTGACAGTGTTTCTGGCCTGCCGCACAATGTCACGGACAATTTTCCTCTCAGCTTCTCCAGCTAAGGACACAGCCACACCACTCTTGCCTGCACGTGCTGTTCTACCAACTCGATGAATGTAATGCTCCAGAGTAGGAGGGAGAGTGAAGTTGATGACAGTCTTAACTCCATGAATATCTAATCCTCTAGCAGCCACATCAGTACAGAGTAGCACATCCAGCTTTTCCTCCTTGAACTTCTGCAGTGATTCCAAGCGTTGTGCCTGGGTTAAATTCCCATGCAACTCACCCACTTTGACTCCAAGGAGACCTAGCAAAATATGCATCCTATGAGCCTGCACCTTTGTCTGCAGAAATACCAATGTGTGGTCTCGGAAAGTACGACACACTAGTGCAGCCAAAAGTCCCTCACGTTCTTCTTCTTTATTTTGGCGAATGCGAATGAATTCCTGCCGCAAATTAAAGGTGACGTGCTTGTTGCTGTCCACAAAAATGCGAACAGGTCGTTTAAGACTCACAGCAGCCAGATCCTTTACTTCATCAGTCATAGTTGCAGAAAAGAGCATTGTCTGGCGGGTCCGGCTGCACTGGCGGATAATCTCTTTCATTTGCTCAGCAAAATACTCATCCAGCATCCTGTCTGCCTCATCCAAAATCAGAATCTCAATGGTGTCCAGGCAGAAAGACATAGTGTTTTTCAGATGGTCAATCAGCCTTCCAGGAGTAGCAATGACTATGTCTGGGTTCTTTCGTAGCATTGCTTCTTGCATTTGAAGATCTAAACCTCCAACAGCTAGTCCTACTTCCAGATCAACAAAGCTTGCCAGCTGGCGAGTGACCTGGTACACCTGGACACCTAATTCTCGAGTGGGGACAAGTACTAAGACTCGGGTGACAGGAGCTTCTTTTGGGCGGAACAGAAGTCGTTCCAAAACTGGCAACATGTATGCAGCTGTTTTGCCTGTGCCAGTGGCAGCACAACCACATATATCCCTTCCTGCCAAAGCCATTGGAATGGTCATACTCTGGATTGGTGTTGGCTGAACATAGTTGAGGTGGCTAATGGCCTAGAAAATCAAAGATCATTCAGATTATAATAATCAATTAATATGTACGTATGAAACGTGCACCTCTCAACACTTTACTCATTCAAAAAATCTCAGTGGAAATAAACCATGTCAATAAGTGCAAAAGATACCCTATTATTGTAAGATTAACTGGAAAATGAATCAAGGCAACAAGGAACTGACAACAGGTACTGAATGCAACTTCAGAGGTGCTAATGACTTTTGCACATGAAGGGGAGGGCTGCTCAGACCTTATGTATATAAAAGACACTCCCATTAAACCAACGAACGATCTGACATCACGTTCAGCCCTCCTCTACCTGGCTCTTCTCTCCGATCATGTCCCCAAATCGATCTGCAAGCCTACTGCTGCGCGTGCTCAGAAAACATGGCTGGTGTGGCGTCAGATTGTTCTTTGGTTTAAAGGACTATAGCCTACAGTAATATTATACTGAAAGTGTTAGTACCTGACATTGCAACATACAAAAATGACATATGCTTATACCTTGAGCAACGGCCTGGAGAGATTCATCTGCTGAAATGAAGTACTCCCTTCAAGTTGAGTTTCTGTGTCAAAGAAATCGGAAGATTCTTCAACACGCTGCCGTTTTCTCTCTTTACGTGACTTCTCTCGCTCATTCTCTCGTATACCATCTGAAATTATAGATTTATTGGCCAAGTGCTGACAATTATGCATTATGAGGATCAGTCAAAAAATAAGTTTCATGATGCTACAGTTTCGATGGCATGCAAGAGGCATGGTAAAGATGCGCATGAGCAGGTATGTCGAACCTTATAGTTCTTTACAGGATGGGTAAGCGCCATCGTGCCGCTTATGCGCAGTCGCGGTAGCTGTCACACTTAACTGAGTGGTGAGCAGAGCATGTCCGCACACAATCCACCAGGAGCGGTCATGGTAGAGACATGTTGATTACATGGAATAAGGCAGAAGCTAGGGCAATTTAGGACACAGTCATTAAGTGCCGTGGCCCGTCATCTGGGTCCCTTGTTGTCCTTCCACTTGTGAGCTCATTGCGGAATTGCTGGCACCATGTCACTGCACCCTTTGCTTGGACATGACATCTGGACCATACACTTCCACTAGTAGGTGGCATGGTGGTGCAGTGGTTAGCACACAGCCTTCCACCTCTAGGTCCCGAGTTCGATCCCCGGGTTGGGCAGAGGATGCTTACGTGGATCAAGTTTCAATGGGTCCATGCTTGCGTGGGTTTTCTCAGGGTTCTCCCGTTTCCTCCCACTATCAAAATCCATTACAGGAAAGGCAATGATTAAAGTCGGTAATACTGTAGAAAAGATGATCCCCTAAAAGCCCCAAGGATGCCTATCACGGGATATCCATTTATTTATTTTTACACTTCCACTAGTTGGCAATCAATGTTGTATGTCGAATGTCGACCATTTGCAGCAAACAACTTCCCTCACAACAGCCTTAGTTCCTGTGACCAACAAATATCAGTCTGCCATGACTTCTAGCAGAATGTGGACGGGTACGCTCTGCTCACCACTCACTTGTCAGTCTCATCCGACGGTTGCCACACCTGCACATAAGTTGCCAGATGATCCCTACCTGTCCTCTACAGTACCAAAAGGATCGACGTACCTGATCATGCAAGCCTTTACCCTGTCT
>JYFJ02005746.1:0-23112 GCA_000934665.2 Catajapyx aquilonaris
CCGGCCCCTTCTACAGCTGCCCGCTTTCCAGAAAACACACTATATGGCCGCAAAAATTGTTCAATTGACACAGAAATTGCAAAAAAAAAAGTTGAACCAAGGGTCGCGACCCCGCCCGCGACCCCCCAGTTGGAGACCATTGACTTAGATAATTACAATTACGAGAGCATGGGTCCAAAAACAACGACTGATCTACATTTTGGTAGGTGTGAAAATTATGAAACCAGATTTGATCCATGAAATGAAGTTTTTTTAAGGAATACACAGTTTTAAGTCATCCTGTCAAGGTCACTCATTGCGATGCATTTGATTCCTTTGGGGTCCTAAAAGACCCCACGTCACGGTTCCAGGGTTAAACTCCCTAGCCCTGTCCATTCCTCCATTGCAATTGAGTATGTTGGGGGTCATGTCATTCAGCTGCATGTTGGGCCAGCCGTAGCAAATAAGGTAGGATGACGTGCTTTGACACTCTATTTTGATCGAAGGGATGCATAATAATGTGAAAGAGAATTAGGTGAATGTGAATTACAAAAGAAGGACAAGTGAAATACAGAGGTCTAAATATTGAAAGTGTGGAATTTTTAATACTTTCAAGGGCTGCAGGAACAGACTGCAGAGTGCAGAAATTTTTATTCTCATAGTAATAGCTAAAGAAGGTTTCCTTCGTGAGTTGCATCTTGGTTTTAAAATTAACATATAATGAGATTGACAAGGTTGCCTGTTGTGTTACCCCCAGTATCATATGCCTGTTCAGTGAATGCACAGGAATCTCAAGTTAATTCCCTGAATGTTTAGTGTTCAGTGTACATCAAGTCAACATTCACTGGTCTTAGAATTTTTGCTGTTTTTTTTTTTTTTTTTTTCAAGTACCCGGTGATGACCTGTTTCGTCTATAGGGGGGTGGATTACCACCATTGGAGGGAAAGGGCTGTTGTCTATTTTTGAATACGCCCGGACCCACGGGCAGGGAAACTGGGAGGGGATGTGCAAAGTGCGTGTGCACAGACGTTGATGTGCTGTTTTGTGAACTCCCCCGGGTGGCATATGTGGAAGGATCGCCACCCGAAACGAAGCCAGAGACGGTCTTACTCTGCGCGAGAAGAAGTGGGGAACCCCGGGTTGGGATCGAACCCGGGACCTTAACATCCGCGGGCACATACGTTACCACAGCGCCACTTCGCCTCCTCGAATTTTTGCTAATATATCAGTGCCTGTATATCAAGTGATTTGTTCACAATTTACATACATTGCACTAGGTGACAAGTTGAGTAAATGATAATCAGGATATGGATATGTATTAAAATTTAACATGCAAGTCCTTGAAGGTCAAGAAATTAGGCATATGAATGTTTAGTGAAGAACATTCAGAGAATGGTAGCAATATAGAGACATGAGGATCCACTTGGACAGTCACTGATCCTTTGTGTGTTACTGGGCACAGCGACGTAGCCAGAGGGGGGGGGGGGGGCTGGGNCCCCCCCCCCTGAAATTCATAATGTAGGCTAGGCTATTATCACAAAATCGGCGAGAATTAGGGCCGGTTGCACGCACTGTTCCTAGCCCGCTCCTAGGAGCGCTCCTATGTAGGGGCTCCCTACGGGTAAGAGCGCTCCTAGGTGGCCGAGGGTTGCACCAACCCAAACTAGGAGGCATCCTACGTACGGGCCTTCCTTCCCTTATTATCGGGCAGTCGCGCCGGGCTTCAACACCGGTCTTCATGAACTGGTTATTTATTAATAAAATAACTGTTCTTACATGCATTAAAATAATATTACACAGCTGGAGAATATGTTTTATACGCTTAAAAACATAAATTAGCTTATTTAGCGATGCACGTGGTCGTGCATGACGCAATCAAGGCAGGCAGGTTTTGGGCCAAGGCGGGCCAAGGCAAGGAGCCCAAACAAGGCAAAAGATGCTGCAAATTTTAG
Source organism: Catajapyx aquilonaris (assembly GCA_000934665.2). Lineage (NCBI taxonomy): Eukaryota > Metazoa > Arthropoda > Diplura > Dicellurata > Japygidae > Catajapyx > Catajapyx aquilonaris. The sequence goes on from JYFJ02005746.1 coordinate 1,932, forward strand.
TGAGGCTGAGAAAATTTTAATTTTTGGTAGCGCTGTTTAATTTTATCACCCACATTTCTGGCTTGCCATCGAAACATTCGCGAAGTAATTCGGATGAAAAACGGCCGAGATAGCAGAGGCGTGCAATATACTTAATTATGATTGCCCAAATGGTAATTTCTAAATTTTAAATATATGGTTAGATACACAACGATTTGCACTATCCAGGGTTCACAGAACAACTTTTGTGGCCTCCGATAAGTGTCGAATAAAAAGACTTTTTTTGGCGTAACGCCTGGCAACGTATCAAAACATGACACCTTTCCGCCTTCTTTTTGGGATAAAAAATTACACAAAGAACATAGGAAAACAACTTGCACATATCCTACGAGGATTTAAACAAGCTTTCTAATGATATATAACACTATTTTTTTTGGATCATCTGCCTAGGAGTTGTTTCTAATCAAACACAAGACTCAACGGATTAGGGAGGAAAGACCTTGGACTGCTGGGAGCGCTCCCAGCCGGTAAGAGTGGGTCCGGGCCTTCCTAGCAGCTAGGAGCGCTCCCACCACCTAGGAGGGGTTGGTGCAATGAAATCCCTTCCTAGGAGCGCCCCCACATCCTAGGAACGGTTCGTGCAACCGGCCCTTACTCATTCATGATTTTTTGGAAAAAAATGCTATCAATTTCATCAAATACACACCCATTCAAATCTCCCATATTCACCTAAGCTCGTGTGACCTTGAACCCCCAAATAATTTCACCTTGAATATTGTTTTGAAAAAACAACTACACTGCTATCCATTTTTTAAATACTGGTCCCCGTGTTTGACTCTAAATAACTCCTAGGAAAATGGTCCAAAAAATAACATTATACATTGTTAGAAAGCCCATTTAAATCTACTTAACATACATGTGAGTTGTTTGCCTATCTTCATTCTGTAATTTTTTTGTTGCAAGAAGAACATGGAAAGGTGTCATATTTTGACTAGTTGCCGACGTTACGCCGCAAAATGAATCTTTTAGGACACTTTTCGGAGGCCAAAAAATTCCCCCTGTGAACCCTGGATAGTGGAAATCTTTTTCTATCTAATGTTATATATTTGAAGCTTAGAAATCGCCATTTGTGTAATCATAATTAAGTAATTGAGTAACCTAGAATGCAATAGGCCGAAGTCCACTTTTTTGCGAAAATGAGATTCAGGTGTGGAAGAGTTCCAATAGTATCCACCCTCATGCTGGTAGAATGGAATCAACCCAAGTTCATTCCTGGCGCACTAAAATGGGATTGTCATCCGGAACATACATAAGCCAAGTCAAGGGCTTCAGTTGTATGCATTCTGAGTGAGATCATGGTGTCAGACAGATTGATTGATTTGCTCCTTACAGCACAAAAAGTCTGCTGGGCCACAAGTGAGGTTAGAGATGAAACAGTTCCTGTTTACGCTGGAAAGTAATATTTCACAGGTCGTTGAGAATGCATTAGGCCCAAGTCCGGAATTCTCAAAAATATTTTCCTATTCACCTGCATAAGTGACAGAATCATGAGGTGCACAGAACTGCCTTCTCCCATCCTGCATGGGCGAGGAAAAGTTCAATTTCATCATGTTGACAGTTTCTTTTGTACAGTTTTTTATGTCTCCTGAAGAGTTATGCTCTCTGGACTTGGCCAGTTGCATTCTAGGCTATTCAATTGCACACTGCAGTTATCTCGGCCGTGTCTCATCCGAATTACTTCACGAATGTATCGACGGCAAGCTAGAAATGTGTGTGATAAAATTACACCGTGCTCTATTACACTAAAAATTTTTAACATATTTCAAACTGTCGCCATCTATTCCCACCAGAAAGCGGGCTGGGTACTTGTCTAGTAAACGTACTAAAACAATACTTTAAAAATTTTAGTGTAATGGAGCACCGTGTAATTTTATCACTCACATTTCTGCCTTGCCGTCGATACATTCGCGGAGTAATTCGAATGAGAAACTGTCGAGAAAACTGAGGTGTGCAATTAAGTTAATTATGATTACACAAATGGCGATTTCTAAATTTCAAATATATCATTTGATAGAAAAAGATTTGCACTATCCAGGGTTCACAGGGGGAATTTTTTGGCCTCTTGAGAAGTGTCAAAAAATTCATTTGGTGGCGCAATGTCTGCAACTAGACAAATAGTGACACCTTTCCGTGTTCTTTTTGCGATAAAACATTACACAATGAAGATAGGTAAACAACTCGCATATATGTTACGTAGATTTAAATGAGCTTTCTAACGATGTATAACGTTCTTTTTTTGGACCATTTTCCTGGTAGTTATTTAGAGTCAAACGCAGGGGCCTATATTTAATAAATGGATAGTAGGCAATTGGGCACCATTTATTCTCATAAAAATTAATATTAAAATTCTTGCATATTCCCTCTAACTCAGTGCAACCCTTTGAAGTTTGAAAAAGTTGTTCATTTCCAATATGTCAACCCCTGTAAATCAGTTGATTTTGCAATTGTAACTTTAAACTTTTCTAATTCACACTGCTATGCACCTTTTCCACCAAACATCTCAGCAAAATGAGTGCCCGCCCGCAAAGTTGCAGACTTGCAGCCGAGAGTTACAGGCAGGTTGAGGGGTCCTGCAAGGGGACTTGCTGAGTGCAAGTACTTGTGGGTGGGTGTTCATTTTGCTGCCCTTAGTGCCCAGACCTAAGAGGTGATCTTACAGATTCCATACCCCATTTGCTGGCATTCTTTCCATATGAAGAAAAAATAACCATATCAGCCAAATAATTGGATGGTGTTATGCAATAATGTGTCAACCCACAAAAAATGTCAAAATTGAGTTAAGCCGAGGAACATACACCCAAAGGATCATACTTCAATCGGTTAAAATCAAGCTGGCAAAATCTGTATACACATCTGCTATAAATGACCGAAAAGGACACTGAATTAATTTCACAGGGGTGACATTCAAATGGCTTTCTCAAAACTGTTCTCATGTGGGTTGACTCATTATTGCATATCACTGTGCAATTGTCCCATGATGGTGAATGTCAGTAGTTGTGTTATATGCAATATGGTTATTACATTATCCTGATTGAGAACTATTGACTTCCATAGAATTAGTCAGTTTCCACGTATGGTAGCTGGCGAAAAATAAAATGGGATACAAATTTATTGAGACACTTTCATTCTTGATTTTCAGATCAACCACCAAGATCTCAGATGATGGGTCCAATGCCCCTAGGGATGATTGGCCCCCAATCGGGTAAGGAAGCAGTATATACAGTATATGCAATACATCACTGGTTTTCTGATAATTACATCCACCCAAAGGATTTGTTCCAATATAATTTTTGCTGATTTTTGCCTTGAACTGGCACAATTTTTAGTGGGTTTCTAATAATATTAGATGTATAAGTGAAACTGAGTTTTTTTTCGCCTATCAATAATTATGCAGTAGACAAAATTTGCCTTGGAAATTTACTATTATTTTTTACAATTAATAATAGCCACAGGGGATGCTTGGAACCTTAGATTATTTTTCTTTGGTTTTTGGGGGCAATGTTCATGCCAAACTTTTAGAGTTGTATATTGTTCACCTGATATATTTAATGGAATGAATGATTTTGCAACATTGGGTCACAGGTTCAGACTCCATTAAATGGTGTAATTCATTGGGGAACCATGATTTTGGACTCAGTAATTTTATTCTAAATTAAGTGAACAACTAACAGCTCTAAAATTTCCCTTAAAATAATTTACCGTAATAATTAACCCAAAAATTGTACAAGTTTCATGGGACCAATAATTTTGCATTTTAAAAATGTACATTTTAAAACATTTTAAAGGGCAAATTAAAAATCCCGATTTTACAGTAGCATGTACAGGAATAGATAAGACTAATCTGAGTGTCACGTTTTAATGTCAGATTTAGGAACAACTTTTAAAAACAATTGTGGAGGCTTACTGCAAAAACTATCCTGGAACACAACCTTAGAAGCTACTTGTTGATACCTGTATAATGTATGTTAAGTTAAAACCTGAAAACGCTCATTGAGCTGGGGAAAAAAGCCTGACCTACTAAAACCTATGAATATAGATATGGAGGTGATTGGGTGATGGCTGGAGCCCTTTGTGTTGGTGTGTCTGTGGGGCTTTGGTATGACCGGACCAGGACTGTCCTTTGTTGTGTGGCCCTGCCAGGCACAGTTCGTCGCATTGCCGATGATTTTAGTTAGTTGTGAGTGTAGCAAGCTGAGCGCTTATTGTGGGTTGCGTTGTCCACCCTACAATACTGTCCAACTTGTTCCACCGCATGCCAACAAATGTTAATGTGGCTTTTCCAAGCACATTCCAGCGATTGGCACTTGGCAAAGCCACAACAACATTCGTTGTCCTGCAGTGCACATAGGCAGACAGTATTGTTATTGTTGGGTGGAAAATGCAACCTACAATCAGTGTTCAATTCGCTACGCTCACAACTAACAAATCATCAGGCAATGCGACAGACTGTGCCTGGCAGGGCCACAACAAAGGCCAGTCCTGATGCAGTCACCCCAAAGCCCCAGAGATGTACCAACACAAAGGGCTCCAGCCGTCACCTCCATGTCCATATCCATCAGTATACTGCAGTGGGCTGGGTTCCGCTAATCTGCTAACTGCTGATTAGGATTTTCGCTAATTTTTGTGAACTGTTAGTGGACCAATTAGCTTCCGCTAAATGTAAGTCCGCTAACAAAATTCATTCATGTTCCTGTGTTATTTTTTGAGCAGCATTGCGAACCACTTCTCACTTTCCGCTCCAGGCAGGGATAAAATTATACCAGTTTATGGGTAGGTGAGTTCAAGGCCCGAGGGTGGAACGGGTATGGTCAGAGCGTCAGGGTCAGAGGGTGGTATGCAGGCCACCTTCCCAACCACCGGTGACGCACCAAAAATGTACGGATCAGTAAATAACTAAGTAAGGCGTATGTGTAGCAGTGCTCGCTACGCTTTAGCACTCTGGGTCTGTTTTCATTTTTAACCCCTTCACTACTAGCTAGGCCGAAAATGCCTAGATTTTCTCCTACGCCTACTCTGAAGATAAATACAAGATATCTTACAAATAATAACAGCTATATTTACCCATTCATGGAAAACTCTAGGAATGTGTTGCGAACAGTTTTACTCCTCTAGAAGTCCCTAAATTAATTTCCAAAAAGAACACCTGAAATTTAAGTACTGCCGGCCAACTGTTAGTCTGATTCAACAACAACATCACGACATTTTCCTATGAGGGGTAGTCAGCGATGAAGGGAGATGCAAGTTAACCCAACATATGAACTAAATTAAAACTTGTGAAAATAAAACTATAAACTACCCGTCCCACACCCCACCCCAGGCCATCTCAGACGACTGATTCAATATGCAATATTGGGAAAATACTGCTAGTGTATATTTGAGAATTTTGGTTTTTTGTCTGCCCCAAGGTCAAAAACAAATCAAAGACAAAATGAATGCCCATTATGAGTTACTTGTGACCGAAGGAACACGAATATGACGGATGAATTTCCATGGACATGTTGCATAGTGTAATTTAAGTAAGGTACCTTGCATTGAATGAAAGACATGACACCCCCATGTCTTTGCAAGGGACTGACGACCCTAATACCTCACCTCCACTAGCAGAAAATCTAGATATTCCATGACCAGGTCAGCAAACACATAATGTCTCCACTTTGATGCCGGAAGGATTACCAGATGATTGGAATGAACTCTGTAAAATAAATGATGGCTATGAAAAGAATAGTTTACTAGGCACACATTCAGAATGTTTGATTAATGGTGACCTATTGTATGGATTAAAAACAATTTGGAAGAACCAAACCGTTATCTGGCAATACCAATGTGGCATTGCATTTGAGCAAGGGCAGGCAGGTGAAGTGAGGGAGTGATGGTTGTTAATTTTGTTGATTCACCTCAGATGTTGCTCCAGACTGACATTACACTCATGTTGGGGCCCTGGCATGGATACTCCTGATGATGAGCCCTAGTGGAGATGGGGTACTAGTTATCATGTTGGGGAGTGGGGTGGGAGTAAGATAGTGTGTCATGACTGCCTCATTAGGTTGGTTGAGGGATTTCTTGTTAACGATATTGCTTTGAAATTTTGAATATGTTAAAAACAACCATTGTAATTGACTTAGGCAACTGTTTTAAGGCTAAAAAAAAGTGGATGACAAGATAATAAATGTCGTATTCTGCTTCTTTTGTGTTTATTTTTTCCTAGTGATTTTTATTCAGTCCCAAAAACAACTTGTTGGGTTTAATTATGTGGTGCCCTCTGCAGTGGTTTGTCATGAGGGACCGTGTGAAGGACTTGGGATCTTGAACTCCATCACTTTTGTAAGGCTATACCTGTGTAGGGCCAATTAGCATTAAAATACCCTGGTTCAGGTTCCTGCTGACACTGTTGGGGTGGGAATATTTGACTCAAATTGCAACTCTAACCTCTGGTTGAGGATGAATATAATGGGGTTTTGCTTAGTTTTGATCTTCACCAACTGAGTCAGAAGGTGGAATCACAGCTCATTATTTGGCTGGGAAGCAACCATGATGAGTGGAACACTATTGGTTAAATCTGCGTGGCACAAGTACTGCTGGCCCCAATTGAACTGTATTAGAATGCTTGATAAGTCCAAGTGGCTCAAGAGTCTCCCAGCTGCAAGTGAATCATCATCTTTATAGAATTAGTTAATCTGGGTGGTCCAAGTTTCCTTTATTGAACCAATATATGCTTGAGTAAGAAGCTGATGATAAAAAAAATGAGGAGCATTTGTCTGCAGAAATTACCTATTGAGTGTACTTGAGGCTTATTGGACAGTAAGAGTCAGGACCTGATTTGCTGGTCTCAGGGAGTGCACACTTATGCACTCTGCACATCAAGTTTCCTCCATGTTGCGCAATACCATTGCGAAGAATAAAATTGCAAAATTTTCAAGTGGCTGAAAATGAGGGCTTTTTCCTAATTTTTTAAATTAGTGGAAGTGGTCAAAACGCATTGAGCATATTATTATATCAATAGCAAGATGAAAATGAGAGGAATAATTCAACTATGGAATTAGTTTTCATCACAAAAGTAACCATAAATAACGTGTGGGGCATTCCATCAGTCACATGCCTAAGAATTTGGGTCGTCCAAAAATCTTGGACATGTAACTGAGCATGTGAGCGAGGGAATGCCACACATGTTTTTAAACTGAAATTTATTTTACAGGGTGTTCCAAGTATTGGGGTCCTTTAAGTTATCAGAATTTTTGCTGGAAGCAATTATTTTTGTGTAGCTTTTTGTGTCCAATTATTCTCAGGTGGGTCAAACACAAAAACTTGTGATACTGTACAATGGGAATAATTGTGCATCTCAATTGGGCACAAAAAGCTACACAAAAACAACAGTTTTGGGTAAAATTTCTATAACTAAAAGGACTCCAATACATCGAACCTGCTTGGAACACACTATATACGTGTGGCTTTGTAAGGTTTAGAACTTTAGATGAAAGGATAAGCATTTTACAACATGAATTGCAATATTATTTTGATTGCTCTTCTGTGCTTTCCATCAGCTTTGGGACATCCTGCGGTGGGGATGACCACATCCTTGGTGGCTGCAGGCCCCCCGGTGCCATCTGGGTTGGGAGCACAAGTTGTTCCCACGTCAGGTCCACTTGCCCAGACTGCAAATCCACAGCTGCCACCTGTAAATCCAGCAACCAATGATGCTCCTTTGGAGTTCAACATGAACAAAAACAAACCCCCTATGCCAATTCCAGGTGCTAAACACTTGTCAGTAATGTGTGAGTTGAGTTCAAAGAGCTTCATGATACTGCAATGTTGTCCGCCACAGTTTAAAGCGAGCATTTAAAAAAAAAAAAGCAAATGTAGTGTAACATTCTTACCCCAGGGTGCAGATAATATGAAGACCTCTGGGGAAGAACGATCCAGGTCCACCTCATGTGAAACATATTGCAATTCAAATTTCGAAGGCCCATAAGGTTCCATTGTAAATCCCACTTTTGAGGCCTTCCATTGGGACCTATGATCATTACTCCACAACCATGACCAAACCATCATATTCTACACTAGTGAAAGTATCTTCTGAGATATGTAACTCATTTTTGACAAAAAGTGGTCCTTGATTGTTTTCCTCTTGAGGTGTTCATATTGTGATATTGTCAAAAAAACATTTGAAGTTTTTACTTGGAAAATGTTTTAGTTGAAAAATTTATGCAAAACAGTTACACCTGGCACATGTTTTAATAGTATGCATTGTTATTGTTGCAGTTGAAATTGTGTGCCAAATGTCAGAGCACAAGGTTATTTGGGAGTCAATGGGTATAAAAGGCTGTGCCAGATTTGTGAAATGTCAGAAAATAATAGTCTAAATGAAGTTAATGTGTAAGTTGTCTGGCTCCCACCTGTTTTTGATCAAGGGGAGCAGAGTGAATAATTATTGGAATGTTGGGGGGCTATATTGCAAAGAGGCCATAAACATTCACTACTACCCGTTTATATGGAGCACTGTGTTTCAGTCGAAACAACTCCCATGCAAATGATCTCAAGAAATTATGTTATACATCGTTTGAAAGCTTGTTTAAATCCATGTTACATATATGGGCGTTGTTTTCCTATCATCAGTGTGTAATGTTTTATCGCAAGAAGAAGGCGGAAAGGTGTCATTTTTTAACTAGTTGCCGACATTACGCCACAAAATAAATTTTTTCTGACACTTCTCGCAGGCCAAAAAATTCCCCCTGTGAACCCTGGATAGTGCAAATCTTCGTCTATTTAATGATATATTTGAAACTTAGAAATCGCAATTTGTGTAATCATAATTAAGTTAATTGAACACCTCTGCTATCTTGGCCATTTCGACGGCAAGCCAGAAATGTGTGTGATAAAATTTTATCACTCATGTTTCTGGCTTGCCGTCGATACATTAGTGAAGTAATTTGGATGAGAAACGGCCGAGATAACAGACATGTGCAATTAACTTAATTATGATTACGGAAATGGCTATTTATAAGTTTCAAATATAACATTAGATAGACAAAGATATGCACTATTCAGGGTTCACCGGGGGAATTTTTTGGCCTCTGAGAAGTGTCGGAAAAAAATCCATTTTGGGGTGTAACGTCGGAAAATAGTCAAAAAATGACACATTTCGGCCTTCTTCTTGCGATAAAACATTACACATTGATGATAGGAAAACAACTCACATATATATGTAACGTGGAAGCTTTCGAACGGTATGTAACATGATTTTTTTGGATCATTTGCATGGGAGTTGTTTCGAGTCAAACACAGGGGCCAATATTAAATAAATGGATAGTAGGCAGTGCAAAGTAGTAATTACGTGGAAAGAAATTGCTCTTGTTATAGAGGAAACAACCTGAATAATAATCATGATTGAAAACCGGTCCTCTAGAGCAGTGTTTCTCAAACATGCTTGAACACAGCCTGCTTGAGGAGGGTCAAAAAATCCTTAAGTCTCCACTCTGGTCACTTACTCCCAGAAGCAAATTGTAATTTTTAGTAAAACTTAGTAAATTGATTTGTTCATAGTTCGTGCCCTTATGGAGGGTCATTGCTGGCCACTAGTGTGTCATGGACTGCATTTTGAAGACCACAGACTGGAGCAGTTGACTTGGCCCTCTTGCTGGACAGGCAATGCAACTTTTCAGTACCATGGAAAAGTTCTTTCTTGTTTTTGTGAAGGAGGCACGAATGTAAAGTTTGTGCTTGTTTCAATATACAGTTCTAAATATTGGTTTTTCCTTAATAGGAAGCACAGTTGAAGATAATGCACGACGTGAATTTGAAAAGATCAATTCACTAGATATCAGCAAGGATCGACATGAACGACATGAGCGTGAACGAGGTCGCGAGCGTGCAAAAGATAGAGATAGGGAGAGAGACAGAGAGCGTGATCGAAGTCATGATTCAGATCGGGGGAGGGAAAGGGAACGAAATCGAACTGATGTAACTAAGAAAACAAACAATGGAGATGACACAAGATCTCGGTCAATGTCACCATCTAGTACATCCAGTGGACCAGCAGTGGTTTTAGCTGGTTCGTCAAGTTCAGTAGGATCAATAGGCCCTGCAGGTAGTCCAGTTGGCATAGGTCCAAATCCAAGTGGTCCTAACGTGTGGAGTGGGATGATGGGTATGGGATACACCATGATGGGGATGATGCCAGGACCTATGATGAGTGATCCAGGGATAATGGGAATAGGTCAAGTTGGTCAGGTAATACCATATTTTGATGATAGTTCAAACAGGCCAAAAATATTTTTAATGAATTTTCTTTGCCATTTTCTAGTTTGGTATGATGGGTCCAAATATGGGAGGAATAATATCAGGGGCTCCTCCTGTCAAAGAGATTATACATTGCAAATCTTGTACACTATTTCCACCAAACCCCAATGCTCCACCACCTACTACAAGGGAAAGGCCTCCTGGGTGTAGGACTGTGTTTGTTGGGGGCTTACCTGAAAATGTTACAGGTGAGATGAAACAGTGCACTACTTTTGCACTTTTCTTACGATACTGCTGCAAGTAAATCATGCATTTGGGAGTGTTGGATTGATTGTATGTGTGCTAACCTTTGTGCAGAGTAATAAGTCTGCTTATTACCCACAAGATCAGGGATACCTCAAGTGGGTATGTGAGGGTCCGAAATGACTAGAAACTTTATTTAATTTTTTAGTTACCCTGTGATAGGGGCCCTCTTAGGGGGGAAGGGGATTTATTAACGTCGAACCATGTACTAACGTTTGACGCCCTGGTGCAGGGGTGGGGTGACAGGGAGGGGATGTGCAGTGTGCAGTGCATTGTCGTTTGCGAAGGTCATTTTGTGAGCTCCCCCGGGTGGTTAGTCTAGCGGAAATTCCATCCAAGGAGAAGCTGGAGACGACCCCGAACTCTGCACAAGATGAAAGGGGGAATGCCCAGGCTTGGGATTGAACCTGGGACCCTTCCATCCATGGGCGCATACGTTACCGCAGTGCCACTCCGCCTCCCCTGACTAGAAATGATTTAAGAGCGCCCTCCCGTGGGCACCTCCCCTTTCCTCCCCTAAGAACCCTTATCACAGGGTAATGAAAAAAAGAAGTGGGTATGTGTCCTTCCAAATCATTTACTTTGAGCAACACACACAAATGTGTGATTTTTGATACTTAGAGGCGGCAGTTGAAATATTGCATTGGCGTACAGTAAAACTTTTATAAGTCGAATCTCCATGGGACCGGGAAAAACTTCGAGTTATAAAAGATTCGAGTTAGAGAAGTTTGGTTATTTTTAAGCACAGAACTCTATAAGGAAACCTATACCTTTATATCCAGCGACGAAAGGTTTTCAAAACTTCAAAATAACTGTCACTATCACACTTACAATGTTCCTCGTTGTTTTGGTGTTTAAAAAAACTCCATTATGGACATTTGCCTCTTCTAAAATTCAAGGATTCAATTGTCACAATCGAGTCAAACATTTCTTTCGGTATGTCTGGTAGACGGAGATCAGGATATTGAAGCCTTTCTGTCAGCTATCTGTACATGTCTCTACTCTCGACTCTTTGGCTGGTAAATGAGAAAATTTTTCGTACTCGCCAACATGAACTTCGACTTAGGGAGACGGAAAATGCATTGATATCCCATCGTAAGGCCCTGCCTGCACTTCGAGTTATGGAGAACTTCGAGTTATAGAAATTCGAGTTAGGGAAGTCTATTTCCTATTATTTTACATTGTGACCAACCAAGCTAGTCATTTTCTTCGACTTATAGAGAATGTCGACTTAGGGAAGTTCGACTTATAGAAGTTTTACTGTATATACCTCTCAGTACATTCGAGATAATAATGATAATCATCCTTATTTAAACACATGGCCCTCCACCTGCCAATTCAAGTCGTGAAAACTTTCTTTTGGAAAGAATCCATTCCATGATTAATTTTTCTCTAGGTATTGATAATATTGTAACACATTAATCTTGCAAATTTTCAATTTTTTCATCCTTTTAAGGCCACAGAAAGCACTAGGAACCATCCAGAATATGTCAATTAATTGGAAATGGTTAGATGATGCCCAATTTTTTGAGCTCCATATTGTTCACTACATCACAAGTAATGAAAATAGCATGAGCACATTAATTTTTCCCCATTGTAATATTCTGGTTGAAGCATTGCCAAATTGTGCGATGAGCATTTATTTTATTCAGTATGAGTTTCAGTGAGCTCTCTGTGACAAAAAAATAGGATGTCATCTACCATTTCTATAACAATGCTGGACAGTTCCTAGCACTTTCTGTGGTCATTTCAAGTGTGACAAAATTTCAAATTCATGAACTTCAGGATTATATTTTCATAGCTCAATGATCAGATCATTAAAAACTGAGTATCTCACTTTTTCCTCTAATATTATTAGTAAAACTATATAGTACTAATATCTATACCCAGAGCAAAATTAATCCTGGCAGAGATTCCTTCCTAAATTGATTTTGGAATAGGATTTTATTACCTTCTAAATGTAGATTCAGTATTTCTCATGTTTTAGGAATTTCAAGGAAGCAGTGCTTTACAATATGTTTTGTTTTCACATCTGCAGAGGAAATAATTCGAGAGATATTTGAAAGATGCGGAGAGATAACTATCATTCGGATGAGCAAGAAAAACTTTTGTCACATTCGCTTTGAACTAGAAGCTTATGTAGATAATGCCATATATCTGTCTGGTAAGTAAAATTCCTTGTAACAAAGTCCTGAGAAACAATGTTGCTACATGACTGGTGCTTTCAGGGTATCGAATTCGGATTGGAAGCAACACTGATCCTCCCAACACAGGCCGCCTGCACGTGGATTATGCCCAAGCTCGGGACGACCTCTACGAATGGGAATGTCGACAAAGGCAGCTGCAACGAGAACAGAGACACAGAGAACGCCTGGAACAAGAACGTCTTCGTCCTCCTTCCCCGCCACCTGTTGTTCACTACACTGATCATGAAGCTCAGTCTATTTCAGAGAAGTTGAAAGGTTAGTAACATAAACTTAGGACTTTGATGCATTAATTTTTGTGGCTCTTGTTACCTGCAAAGAGAGATTAGGGAGGCTTGATTCACTTATTGAGATTTGTATGCATGTGAGGTAATCTATGCTTTTTTTTCTCTTCCCACTGAATGGGTGCACATGAGATATGATAAAGAGCAGCTTTCCATTTCAAACAAAATTCATGTTCAAGGAAGTTACTTGGAATCTATCATGTTATGTAGGATAGTCAGAAACCATGGTCAGAAAGTTCCTCCTCCCATGCCTGATTTTGAGCCTGTCTTAGCCAAGTGAAATGGACCTCTTTATGGTTAGTGGGTCATTTGTCAATGTCATATTTTTGAGAACTTGACTGAGGTTGCTAGGTGACATCAAGGAAGTACTGACTATGATATATGTAAATTGCTAAAGAAAGAACTAATGCTTTTTGGTGTAAAGAATAACTTTCTGGCCACCCTGGAATATTACTTTCAATTCCACTTTTTACACAAAGTTAAATAATATAAGTCAGTTAATAAAAAGTTCTTTTTATAGTATTTTTTGTGAATTAATCTCGTTTTCATCAGCTTTTATCACTTTCCTGTGCCTTGAGCAGGGATAGCTGCTTCTTTATATACAGGGTGTTCCAAATATCTGGGTCACTTTTGGATAACTGCTTTTGCCTGATAGCAGTTATTTTTTGTAGCTTGTTGTGCCCCGAATTAGTTGCCCCATTCTATAGCAGAAGTTATAGAATGGGGCAGCCCTATGACACTCCTCGAATAGGGTAGTGTAATAACTGTGTCCCATGGTTCGCTAATACGCCATCTTGTTCAAGGTGCAACTCCTGTGGTAGGTAGCGGGTAGTCTGCCTCGATTGGCTTGATCTCTCTTTCCTTCCGCAGACTTACCACTAGAGTGCACCTTGAAAAAGCTGGCGGATAGCGAACGATGTAGTGCCGCCAGCGCCAAAAGTCCAGTCTGGCGGAGACACAGGAATTAAACTACCGTATTTATACAACTAAGGGGGAAGTGACATGGGGCTGGAATGGGGCAACTAAATAGGGGCACAACAAGCTACAAAAAATAACTGCTATCAGGCAATAGCAGTTATCCAAAAGTGACCTGGATATATTGAACACCCTGTATAAGTAAATAAACAGTTAGTTTTTTATTGAGTAATTTTTGGCATGTTTTGTGCCATTAATTTATATTCTTGAATTACATTTTACTTTCTGCACAACGGAGAGGAAAACTAGTTTTTGGAGATATTTTTTGTGCATGCTATTAAATGTGCTTCAAACAATGAGGATGTTCCTAAAAGCACCGGTGCGCAGACCGATGCGTCCTGCCGGTTCCCCTCCGGTATGGCCACCAATGACGTAAGTGCTCGGATTAAAGGAGCGTTTTTTGGGAACGCACTGGGTAACAAAAATGGCGACCAACTGCAGAATTCGAACATAGAATTAGTCACCCTCTTTCGAAACATCTGCATAGCCTCACCTAAGCCTGAAACACATGCTCATACCCAGTGCTGGGAGTCGCCATGTTAGATCGACTGGACGAACCATATCCCTCGGCCGGTGCAAGCGGTTCCCTACCGGTGACGTCATACATGACATTGCCTCAGCTACTGTCGACAGACCAGAGAATTTAGAAACGGTTCCGGTCACACCAGTCGGCTACCAGTGCTTTTAGGAACGTCCTTAATGTATCAAGTGGGGTAAATTCCACTCTGTATGTTCTAGCATTCAGATTCAACATAGAATGGGTATTTTATATGATACTGTGAAATGGGGCAATCCTGATACACTTTATACAGCTAATTGACATTAGCACATTACATTGAAGAGCTAGATATCTAAGAAAAATCAATTCTTTATAACATGAAATGACTTACGCAAAATATTTTAGTGTAATTCAGATTTTTATTTCAAAAATGAAATAAATTTTATTGCCACACAAAATCAATCCTGGAAGACATACTTGTAGAGTTCTGGCAGTTATATTAATATTAATGAATGAAGGCAAAAACTAATTTTGATAGGAAAACACTCTTAAATAAATGTTCTCATAATACATAACTTGCCCACAGTCATGCATGAACCATATGTTTAGCAGCCATGACTTTATCCAAGTGTTGCCAACTTGAACAAAAGTGGGTGTTCCCAAATGCGTTTTTTTCCTAAATATAAATTTGACGATACAAAGGGCCAGATGTTAGCAGTATGGTACTATGAAACAATGAATAAGCTATAAATTATTAGCATTGAAACTATTCTAATTTTGTTAAACAGGAACACACATGGGATATGAAAAGTCTTCCCCTTTTTGTTCGGCATTACCTCATGTGTCTAGGATTGCCCCCTTTGGCTGTGCTGAATTTCTCTTGCTATTTATTTAAAAATGGTCACGTAGTGTTCAGTACTACCAGGGTACTGCCAATTCTTCTGCAGTTGACTAACATCAGGATGTTGTATTTGTTCAATGTTCAGGATATTAAGTTGCATTTCTTGCAGCAACATTTGAAAATTTTACAGGTGATGACACATTCATCAAAGCAGTACAAGTACTTATCACGTGGCTAGAACGTGGGGATTGCAGCAAGCGTAACTCAAACACCTTTTACTCCATGGTCCAGTCCAGCAATTCACATGTACGACGACTGATGAATGAGAAGGGTCAGTATGAAGAGGAGTTGCAACGAGCCAAGGACCTAATGAAGCAGCGAATGCAAGGGATTTTGATGCAGTGTGAGTAGATTTTTTACTGTGATAGCTTATGAATTTTTAGTACAGAACAAAACTCATGCCACGTGTGGAGGTGACCTGATGTGAAAAGCACTTTATCACAAACTTTGCTCAAAGGGATGCCCCTAGAGAATAAAGAGCCGTGGGTCAAACTTAAATTGGAAATGTTAAAAATATATTGGCCATTTTTTGGTGAAGGGTAGGCAATACCTTGTGAATGGCTTCTTTGCACAGAAAACCCCAGTTCAGCAGCTGTGTGTGTATTTTGTCAAATACATACATTGCCTTTCTGTGCTGAGTATTCTTTATTGTCATGTTTGTGGCAACATGCACCGCATTGAATATGCGAAGGTGGTGGAGGTAAGTTCTTTGTTTGTATAAAGGCAGTATATTGTGTTGACAAACGGGAATTGCTGCTATTGCATAGACAAGAGGACATGGAGAATATCCAAGGTATATTGGTAAAATGTGATATATGTAGACAGGTTATATTGAAGCCTGCCATTTCAAGGTTTAAGGCATTGTTTATAATATGAATGGACACATTGAAAAAATGTCAGTATTAAAATCATCAGTAGAAACACATTGACAAGTGTTGATTTGTTAAGGTTACTTTAATGGAAATATAAAATAAAGTTATCATCATGTGATGAAATGATTTTAAATATCTGCAATAGTCTTTGTAGAATGTAAGGAGGTCTCTTTGTATCTTCATGCATCACTAAGTATTTAGGCCAGAATCGTGGTGGCTCGCGTAAGTCTGCAGGGGCATAAATTGTGACGTAACTCCTATACGGACGACGGCCGCCACCGTGGTGAAAAGTTACGGGAGGCGCGCGCGATTGAAATCATCCTGCAAATCCACGGGACGTCTCGAGATTCCATAGGACTTATGGGAGTGTTGGCCCTGGGCTTTTCAGGCCCCCAGGGAGTTTTGGTGGGGCAGGGTTAGCTTCAGGTTGCGGGGGAGAGTGCCCGGGGGAGGCCTGAGGCTTGGGGCGGCCCCGGGGCGGCCCGGGGCCTCTTTGGGTGTCACTTCCGTCAGGTCGGATTTTTCATCGCCTCACGAACCAAATGCAATGAAATTGTGTGGAGTGAGGACCGCGGCTAGGGGCGGCCCCGGGGCGGCCCGGGGCCACTTTGAATGTGCGTTCTCAGGTCTGTAATCTCGGATTAATCATGACATCCTAGCCGAATGCAATGCAATGGTGTGGTGTGACTGGTGTGCACCCAGGGGCAGCCCGAGGGCCAGTTTGGATGCTCATTGTATAGTCGGGAAGGATTTGCACCACCCGCCGGCCACATGGTTCACATTGCGCACCTAAAGACCTCATGGAAAACAATTACTGCGCCTATCACCCTATGCAACATGATGGATTTTCAAAAGTAGTGGTGCAACAATCACAACTGCCCGCTGCTCATCATTATCCTAGGGCCCTTCGCCGATGATTGCCACTCAACCCCCCAACCTCACAGAGAAACCCCCACCCCTTGCCCCCACCTACACACACACACACACCCAACCCGCACGAGAAGCCTGTTCCGGGATTGGCTGTTAGAGCTCATTGCGTCACGGATACCAGGTTTTGTAAGTGATATCTGGGGGGTTAGTCCGGCCGATTAAAGAGACATTAGAGGAGGTCACCACGATGGACTTCTCCTTTAAATATACGGCCCCTTTATTGGCCGCCATGTTTACAGGCGTGACGTCACTTGCAGGAGCATACATGCGCGAGCCACCACGATTCCGGCCTTAACCAATTATTGCTATTTGTTGCCCATGGCTTTTAGGGGATCATCTTATCAATTACACGATATTATGAAATGACTGTGCTGCTGATGGAATTTGATTGTTTGAGGTAACAGGAAGGCTCTCAGAAAACCTGTGTGTGCAGAGAGAGAACCCATTGAAACTCTTTACATGAGGAACTCCTGCCTCCAACTCAGGGACTGAACTAGAGAAACTCAAAGTTGGAAGGCTGTCTTGCTAACCACTATCCTACCATGGTACCCCTAGGCAAGTTCTTGCTAAAAAGATGAAACAATTCCCAAGGATATTAGCTGTCTTCACAGTCCATTGGTGGGTGGTAGTAGGGAACAGAAACACTACGTATGGGTAGGCCTGGATACTATTTTGCAACAGGCATGTTTGCCCTCCTGATTGATGTAGCTTAAATGGGGGGGGGGGGGGGGGNTGCTGCAACGTAGCTACATTGTTCCAACTATCCCCAACTGTGCAGTACAAGATGAAAAGTGAAACTCTGTTTAATCCCACCTATTCTGGTGTTGCATAAATCTCCATTTGAAATTCACAATATTGCAATTTGTTTCCATTTTTAAATTAGCATAGGAAGCACTAGAAATTTTTTATAACTTTCATTTTAATTTTTGCAGCTGCAGTAGATGGTGCTTGATTTTTCGAGTTACAATTGTTAACTAAAACAGGTATACTAAGTAAATAATTTTGCAACACTAGTTACATAGGTTCAAATTGGGTAACAGTGGGACGATATGATGAACTGATGATATTGTTACTAAAGTTTAAATGAACAGTTAGTATCTTGGAAAATCAGTCACGATCTACCATTGCTTGACAAATTTGTTAAAAAATTATTTCATTTTTCTAGCACCTCTTGTCCTGATTTTAAAGCAGAAAAAATAGCAAAATGAAGAATTTGAAATGTGCATTTTCACAGAATAGATAGAACAAACCTGAGTTTCACTTTTCATCAGATGTTATTATGAACAATTTCCATTGAAAAGTGGTAGCAGTAGTATGGCACATTCTTTCTCAATAATAATAACAATAATAATAATAATAATATCATACCCCGTTATCAGCCGGCGGCTCTTTAGGGGGGAGTTTTTGTTTTGACTGGAACTCTTTCTTTGCATTTTTACTTCGCTTTTGGGGATAGGATAGGGACGGAAGGAAGCGGCTGTGGCCTATTATTTTAGGAAACAACCGCGGCATTTACCTGGAGGGACCGTGGGAAACCACAGAAAACCACGGTTAGGGTTGCCGGCCCCGGGGATCGAACCCAGGACCTCCCGATTAGCAGTCGGATACCATATCCCCTCCGCCACCACTGCTTCGGTCTTTCTCAATAATAAAAGTCCTTGATTGTATTCAGAAGAACTAAATTTACAGGGTGGCTGAAAAGTCCAGCATCAACGGGTGATCACTATTATTTCTTATTATAAGAAATAATTTTATGGGTAAAAGCTACAATATATTTTCAATATGGTGTCCATCAATGTCAAAACATAACTGTATGCTTGTTTGCATGTTCCGTAGAATGCAGGACACCACATCCAGAAAAATGGTGCAGCACTCTGTAGCAATACACTCACGCAGATGATGCATGTTCATGATCTTCACAGCATACACTTTGGATTTCAAAGCATGAAAACATGCCAGCAATTATGTTTTGACATTCGTGGGATTCACATTGAAGATATATTGTCATTTTTACCCATGGAATGATTTTTTATTGCATTTACCCATTAATGTGGGACTTTTCGGCCACCCTGTAGAACAAATGACTAACGCCCCTAGATTGCGTACCCATTTTGGTCATAATTGGTTATTTACATCTATAATTTTATATATGTACAACGCCGTGGAAAAAATGCAGTGGGTAAGTCACCCAGGGTGACCAGACTAGAATGGTTATGCCTGGTTGTAAGAATGTAAATTACGGAGAAAAAGCTCTGATTATACTAGAAACAAAATTGAACTATTTTTTTGGCCCATGTACATGAATGTGCGATTCCTATTGTATTTTTTGCGCTGATTTCAAATATGCTGGCCAACTGTTAGGCTGATTTAATGAAATAAGCTAGAATGTATGGAACAACAACCTTGAGAACTGTGCCAGACAAATTTGCTGAAATCGTCGTACTTTGTGAGAAAGGAATTAATACTTATTTGCGGCTTTTTGACACTATGGGAAAACCCCAAATTGAATTGGAGTTTTCCTAAGTCCCAACAAGCCGCAAATAAGTATTAATTTATTTCTCGCAACGTACGATGATTTCAGCAAATTCATCTGGCACAGTTCTCAAGGTTGTTGTTCCATATAAACTAGCATATTTCATAATTAAATCAGTCTAACAGTTGGTCGGTAGTACTCTAGTTTCGAGTTATTAAGGTGGTGTTTTTGGAAATTAATTTAGGGACTTCTAGAGGATTAAAATTGTTAGCAACACATTCCTAGCATTTTCCATGAACGTGTAAGTATAGCTGTCATTATTTGTTTGTCCATTTGATACACCAGTAGCTTGGAGTGGCAGATGAAGGGTCTTGTAAAAATATTTTTGAGTTTGTTACAAGTAGACAATGATCGTCCACTTGTAGGAAGACCAGAGAAAACTCATCTTTGAAGAGTAGAAATGGCAGCCTATGTTTTTGTATGGACCTCCTTACAGAAAGTGCTTTTTTACCATGATGCTGAACCACTATGACACACTACTGTGGTTTGGCTAAAAATGACACCTACTTCTAATTTCCAGTCACATATGGACATCCTGACTGTTGTTACAGGAATCATGACAGGGAATAAATACTTAGTAGAAATGGAACACAAAAGGTATGAGTGATGGGTGTATACATTTCCTGTGAAATCAGTCTGAGACTAGTGATGTATTCATGAAACACTCTAATAACTGCGGCTTTGCCTCAATCACTAGTTGATGAGGACTTTGGTGTTTCTTCCTATACAGAAATTTTTTTGATATTAAGGCAGGCTTCATGATATGTTTATGCAGTAGATTCTTTATAAGTAAGCCAACGAGAATCGCAGTGGGAATAAGCAGTTGTAAGGTTTGTTAGTAGCCCTGAATTCCTATTCCCAGTCCTAACCCCTCTAACTGTGCTTGTCTTTCCACTGAAGTCAGTCAGATTGAGCGTGTTTTCATGGCGGCCAGTCACCAGAAGGTCTGGGACCATTTCACCAAAGCGCAGCGCAAGAACATAGACATGTGGAAGAAGCAGGCAGCTGTAAGTACAGGACAGGCCTGTTTCCCTTCTCTGCAGCAATTGACATCAATGGGTAGCATCAAGAGTTTTAACCAAAGGAAATGGAGCTGCAAAGATATACATCTGCTTATTGCATTTCCTACATTTTATGCCTATGTGTAAATAAGGGTAACGTTTGAATTTGCCATATGATTCAAAATATTGTTACTGGAATCATTTCTTTGAAATAGGGCATCATTTTAAAAAGTCACACTTGTACTATCACGTTCAAAAAGATTGTCGTCACTGTTTATTTTCTTGTGTGTTTATGTGTTGGCTATCCTGAGCGCTCCCAGGTTACCGCGGTTGTTTATTTGGCGTCATTCCGGAATCCACGGCACTGTGATCACGGGTCACGGCCGCGGTCCCACGGCCCCAGTGTC